>JAGKRZ010000518.1:0-13793 GCA_020002355.1 Intubia oerlemansii
CACAGAGGGTATGTTTTTTTTTTTTTTTTTCTGTCTTTCCTTTTTTTTTCTTCCATTTTTTTCTCATTACTAACTTGTCTCAAGTTCCATCAACAAGTTTGTCCCTTACCTTGCTGCCGGTGTCAAGCACTCCATGCAGGACTCCGGTATCCAGAGCCTGTCTGAGCTGCACCGGAAGGTCACCAGCGGCGAGGTGCGCTTCGAGATCCGCACTGCCAGCGCCCAGCTCGAGGGTGGTGTCAACATGGAGTCGTACGAGAAGAAGCTGTATGTGTAAAAGCGTGCTAGCTCGGCTGGATATGACTATGATGCATATGCCATGTTTATGAATGTGCTCACGAGTGGGAGAGACCAAAAGTTAAAATGGGGTTTGGGCTTGGATTCATGGTTAGGTTGGGCTCTTTGGGATTCGGATGTTTAAATTGTGCTTTTTTTTTATATGATCTTTACACATTGGGTTTGGAACGACAAGAGATTCTTGTCGCACGCGGCGTTTTAATGAATAGACATGATTCCCTGGGTACCAATGGAGGCAACGATACGGTCACTGCGTGAGCAAATGCTGCTGAAAGTTCATTTAGGTGAGAAGAAAACCAAAGAAGTTTGTGCCTAGTTTGAAACCCATAGAGCGCCAGTGCCGTCTAATTTACGACGAATAGAACAAAAAAAAATAAACAATCACAAGACAGGTATTCCCAACCAGTCTGTATCCCATCACATCACAGAGTTGCCGACACACCAACCACACCGGCAGCGTTGAATGCCGCCTTGTTTGTGAAGCGCACGTCGACATTGTGCATCCAGTCCATGTACCGCGACCAGCCTGTAGAGTGTGAGTTGAGAACGGTAGACCAGCGTTTGCAAGATGGCGGGTTTGGTGAACTCACTCCAGTAGGCAAACTTGCGGCCCAGAAACTTGCCGACAAACGGGACAAGGACCATCGTCAACATTAGCTGCAGCTGCTCAAGGCTTGCCTCCCACTCGCGCTGCGCGTCCGACGTCGTCGAGCCTGCATCCGAGGGACTGAGAATGCTTGTAGATATGGAAGGCAGCGAGTCCAACTCGGCATTGTCGTCGTCTTCCTCGTCCTCAAGCCGGCGCCTCCGCGATGCTGTTCTGCTCCCCAGCGATCTCTCTGCATTCTCGGCCGCGATTCGGTCCGCCAGGACAAATGAGCTGGCTGTCGAGCCATGCATGGATGCTGACAATGCTGGCGCAGCCGCTGCTGCTGGCGCGGACTCTGGTGTGGAATCGATCTCCATCGTTGGAGGTGTGGTCGTGATGCTGCAACCTTGCACTACCACTTCATGCTCTGCATTTCGCTGGGGCGCCGTAGCTCGGAGACCTCACAGCAGATACTCCGTAGAACCGTTTGTCCATGACAGCCCCGCGACATGACGCATCTCAAAATATGATTGGCTGAATGTTCTCATCACATGATTGATTATGTATACATTTGATCACGTGCAAACCCAGCAATGGCAACCGGAAGCTCTCACCAAAACAGCTCTTTTCTACAAAGTCTCTTGTAAGATACAGCCATGCTTCCACCTCTTTCTTGGTCACCCCCCTCTTGCCACGTTTGACGCCGGGGACGCCGTCGTGTTGTGCTTTTCAAGCTCACTGTCTGCGAGTGGCCCAACATTGTCGCTGCTGGGTGGCGGCACTGTGCAAGCTTCAATTTCCTGGAACAAATCATCGATCATGGCAGCTTCGTCGTCATCGTCATCGTCATCGACCCTGTCACCCACAATGGTTCTTGGCTGCAGCTGCTCTGCCGGCTGCGTGGTAGACGCTTGTCTCAATGACATATTCAGGGTGACCAGCGGCATGTGTGGGATAGCTGGCACTGCGTGCATCACTGGAATTGCTGGCGTTGCTGGCGTTGTGGGCATGGGGGGCAGGGGAGGGAGCGGAGAAGAGGGCGGTGGCGAGACTGGTCCTGGGTGGCGAAGGCAGAGAGGATACGCACCACTGCCACTCAACCTCGCTGAGTTTCCGGTCTGGCACAGACAGGGAAACTGGCTGGGTGGCTCAGCAAACGAGGACCGGCGTAGCTGTGGCCGAAGAGACAGGGTCTCGCATTTGTTGTCACGCGACACGCTGTTTGTCACCACCACCGTTTGCTCCACGTTGCCGTCCAATGCGTGCTTCCCGCTGAGACTGCTGCCTTCAGATCGCTCCGAGCTGGCGCGTCGTGATGTCTCCGTTGATGCGAGTGCATTGGCACCCATTTTTTCTGCCACCTCCCTCAGATCGTATGTTGACTTTCTTGCCGTGACGATGCGTCCTGTCCCACGCTTGAATGACGACCACGCCTTGGACAAAGCCGAGGGCGGCGGCAGTGGCTGATCGGGCAAGATGACTTCCTTGACTTCCCTCACTTCTGTCTGCCTGCGCTTCTTGGAATGCACCTGCTCTGCAGGCATTGCCTTGCGTGCTGCAAGTGGCCGGTCATCGCCGGCATTCTTGTTGTCAGACGATGATAACGGCCGGCAGCCGTCCTTCTTGTTCGCTTGCTGGCGAAACCAAGCGTCGCGTTTTTCGCGGTTCTCCTTTGACTCCGCAGAGACCAGCATGACATTTCCCTCCATGTCTCTTGGCACTTGCGGCAAAGCAAAGTCGGCCATCGTAGCACACGCCCCGTTGCGTTTGACATCGTGGTCTGGCTCAGACCGCAGCGTAGCTGTATTTGGTCGGTTCTGTGGAACCGTATGGCTGGCTGTTGAAGCCTGCCGACTGCGGACCCGTCTGCAAAAATTGAAAATGCTCCCAGAGTCCTCCTTTCCGGCATCTTTCTCCTTGATGATGTTGGTCGGCTGCGTGGCGGCACGAACATGCTTTCGCATCGACTGCTGTCGGTGCAGAGGATGAGACGCCATGGCAGTAGATGCGCCGGCTGTAAAAACTCTCAAGGGACTTCCGCTGCTCAAAGCCGTAAAGGTCGTGCTGACTTTACTGCCGAGACTCGCTTGTGTAGAGCTGGGGGTGATGCTTTTTCCGGCCGACGCTGCAGATTTGCTTCTGGAATGGCCATCATCTTTTTTGTGATCGCATGCATCTTCTTTGGTGTCGTCCCCGTTTGCGACCGTTCCTGAAACAGAAACACTGGTGTCGGGCATCTTGCAAGACTCGGAAGCATCATCTCCATCACCATCTTGGCCTTGGAGTGTCTTTTGCATGTGAACTTCGATCTGACTCTTGGCAGCCAGAAAGACAGACTGGCGCTGGAACATTTTGACATTGAGATCGAGGTTCATGCGTGAGTCGGAGCGCGCGACCTCAAACGCCAGTTTGCCCAGGCGAGGAGACTCGATGCCGATCGTGTCCTTTGTGGCCCCCCGCGCAGCCTTGTCTTGATCTGGCGGAGTTTCAGACTTGGAAGGGGCCAAGAAGGCGCAACCGTCTTGCTGCGATCCAGCGTGCATGTTTGCTGGCAGGCTCTTTTTCCGCATCAAGGTGAGCGGTCGAAAGAACTTTGCATTCGGACCAGTGGGAGTGGTCACAGGCTCTGGCATGGGAAGAGAGGACGACGCGGTGGAAGAAGATCGGGCATGAGAAGTGGTATCAGAAGCCGACTAAGCTTCGGCCACGACTTGTTGTGGTGCCATCGAATGATGCGTGCCCGGGGGGCTTTGCGGCGTGACAATCACAGTTTTTGACGATGCAGTGCTGGCGCCGGAGACATTGCGTGCAGATGATGCCGGCAAAGTGGACATTGGTGCATCACCAACGTGGAGAGCACCGGAAGCCTGTGCGCCATGGGGCACATTTTTGGCAAATATCCAGTCACGGCCAAACTTGGGAACAAAGTGAGATTGCCGATTGTACGGTGTGCTGTTGTCGGCAAGCCACTCGAGACAGGGGGGTTCCCATGTGCACTGGCGGCCTTCCTGTTCGGCCTTGACCTTTTCGATCAGGTAGTCTCTTGCATACTGCCAAGGATCAGAAGATCTGGTGCCAATTCGTGAGTTCATGCTGCTAGGTGCAGTCGCTGCGGCACCCAAGGCGCCGTCGTCTCTGCAGATCTCGCCAGAGAATCTCACGGTCTTTTGAGGGTGGCGTGTCGTGCTTGCGTGGCTTGCATCGACAGTGCTTGTGTCGGGAAGGCCAGGTGCAGTAGTAGTACTTGGGTGGGCATCATGGCTTTTGAACTTTGCAAAGATGTTTTCTGTAGACTTCCAGCCCTGTCTGATGAGCTTCTTTGTGCGCTCGGATTGCTTCCCAGACGGATCGGTCGAATGCAAGCTAAAAAGGCCATTGCCGTTGTTCTCAGCACAGATGGAAGCAGACCGGCCATGGGCCACTTTCTTTGGGACACAGCGAGACTCTGTCAAGGGGATCTGCATGTCAAGTGTGCCTCCGCCATCATCGCCGGCGACTATGCGGCTGTAGTCTGCTAGGGAGTACGACAGCGAAGTCCCACACTGTCTTGATGCCGGGGGTGTCGTGAGCTGCTGCCCGCCCGCCATTTGAAGATGGGTCTTCAGCCGGGAAAAGGATCTTGGGGGGGCACTGGGGCTGTCTGGCGATGTTTTGTGATCCTCGTCGACACCAAGCGAATCAGCCAATCCAAGCTGAACAATGTCCTGTGTGTTCAGGGCACTGCAATCCCTGGACGATGGATGCAAAACAAGATCGGACCCGGAGATGTAAGAAGAGGTGTATGTCGAGCCACTGCGACCAGATATGGACGACGTCGAGGTTTTCAGGATGGATTTGACCGGAGGAGCGGAGGACGAGAGGGTGTGGGAGTGAGCGCTCTGGCGAAGGCCCGCAGAACTCGTGCTTGCGGTGCCAATGGATTCAAAGCTCGTAATAAACGAGAAGCTTGTGCCCATGTTGCCTCCAGCGCCATTGTGTCCCGACGGTGTGTCCGTGGAGCTGCCACAGAGGAGCAGGAAGGTGTCTTGGACCGAGTCGATCTTGCTGAGATATGCATCCAGCGCAGGGCGAATTTCGGAGGCCCAGGTGCCCTTGATACCAAAATGAGCAAGCAGGTCCTTCTGAACAGACTCTGGGCCGCAGTCTGCCCCCTGCATGATGGCGGGAAAAGCCTTGCTGCGGAGCGCAAGCACCTCTTGAGAGTGAATGCAGGGAACTGGGTAGGACAAGAGGTATGGTGGGAAAAGGGCATTGAGAAGTTGAAGAACAAATTGGGTGCTGGAATCGCGGCCGAGGTGATGGCAAATGATCTGTTGAGGGGGCAAAAAAAAGCGAGAAAGGAGAAGAAGAGGGAGGAATAGGCATGAAATGTTAGCTGGGCACCTATGACACGAGATGGGGGAATTTGTTGTCGGTCCGACTATTCGAAGAGCAAGAGTTTTGGGTACATACACAGATGCGAGCACCAAGAAACACGGTTCTGAATAGCTCTTGCGTGGCCGTGTTGCTTTGCACAAGCCCGTGCAGCTCGGTGGCGTGGGGAGATGAGTCACGAAGAGCAATGTCGAGCTGGCCTTTGTTGAAGATGCCCATTTTGCGTGCGATGGCATCGAGATCTTGGCGACGACGACACTCGAGGCCGGTGAGTGTGTCCATGGCGTGGACGAGCTCAATGTTTTCCCAGGCAACTTCGCGTTCATCGTCTGGAAAGACGAGATGGAGAAGACGCATCTTAATGCCTGGAAGATCACACCGCTTTGGCACTTCGATGCTGTCGGCGGCTGGTGACTGCGTCCTATCTCTCTGTGCGAGATTTTTGATTGCTCTGACCACGACGCTGAGGATGGACACGTTTCTGTCAAACGCGGCGATGCGCTCCGCGTGTGACTCACTGCCGCTCACGTCTGCGGCGCGCTGCCCTTTGTCGTCGGCATCCGCCAGATCCACAATCAGTTTCTTCGTGTCCTCGTGGCTGGTCCAAGCCTCCAACAAAACAGAGGCGGGAGACGGGAGGTGTCCTGTGTCGGCAAATATTAGCAAACCTGCTCGGCATCTGCCTCCGTGTGAGGGCGGAAAACAAACGCAAAGCGCACCGAGAGAAGGCCCAAAGAGGGGTCCATCGCTGCCCAGATCCATTTCCGGGCGTGAGTCTGCCGACTAATGCTGGCTGGTTTGTAGATTTGGAATGTGTTTCAAGTGGCTTGTTTTCAGGTGTCGTCAGCGGATGTCCGTGGATGCTGCGACTGACCGTTGGAAAAGTCGGGGACGAAAAGTCGGGCACGATGTTTCGCCGCCTTTTGCCCCTCACCTTTTTTTTCCCACAAGGTTGGGGGACGGGAATGTGTGGGAGAGAATAAAACCTGGAAAATCTGGCCCTGTTTCAAGCGGCAACGTTTGGCGAGGAAGGTGCGTGGAGTGAATTTCAAACGAAGAGGGAAAGAGCGACCGGGAGCCGTGTCCATTTCGGGAAAGTGCGCAAAAAGCCTGGCCGCGCAGCACATGAGAATACCTAGCTACCTAGGTAGGCAGCAATCGATGCCCATCACTTTGCAGAGCATTGCAATTGGAATCATCAAAGTGGGCCATGAAGATGTGCAATCGCATGGTGGTGGTGGACACTGGAAGAGAGGATGCCGGTCTTGGGCAAATGACGTGAAACATCGTGAACAAAGACAACAGAAGATGGCCTCAAATCGTAGGCAAAATACCTGCAGACGGGAGCGGAAAACTTTGAGCAAAGAACGTATGCAATGAGACGAGGAAGAAGAACCTCCATTCTGAAGAATTCATTAAAAATAATAGTGAAATAAAGGAGCAGAAAAAAAGTAAGCATTTTTATGGCATGTTTTTATTCATGCCGTCTAATACAACATAGTGTCGGACGATAGGCTGTAGCAAAAACGCAGCCTTCGTCACATGGAAACATACCGCATCGCCGCCTATTGAGCGGTGTTCAAGCATCGCATCTCAGACAAATCTCAAACAGTTGGCCTCAGACAGATGGCCCCAGACAATTCACAAACAATGCGTATGGCAAACTGACATGGGCAGACAAGCAATGTGGATCGCGCAAGTGATGACGTCTCGCAGCACACGTCACTCTTTGGCAAACACGGAGCGTGCGATGGTCTCTCCAAGGCTCCATGCTGACGAGCTGCCTCTGGAGATCTGTACAAATACTCTCATCTCCTCCCTCTTCTCGCATCCATTCTTGTTCTTCATTCCATTCTTCATCACTCTCTTGAACTCTTTTCTTTTCTCTTCATCGTCACTCTTTTGCCTCCCTTTTCTTCTCTTATTTTTACTCTTTTGTCTTTCTTCTCACTCCTTTGAATCCCACCTTGTCGCTTTTCATTTCACTGTTTATTCACCTCTTGTTCAATGTTCCTTGTCGCTTCTTACTCAATGGCTGTGCTAGCTTTTGCCTCAGCTTTGCCTCTGTTTCTGCTTTTTCTTATACGAGCTCTCTCGTCTCACTTCCTCCATGACCCTGTCTTCCTGTAATCCACCATCATGTAACCTTTTCTTTTCTCTCTCTCTATCTCTCTCTCTCCTCTTTTTTTTTTGTTCTTTGTATTTTTCTTCTTTTTTCTTCATTTTTATCTTTTTCTTTTCTTTTTCTACACCACATTCTCCTCTCTTGTCTTTCACCTCTCTGTCTTCCTACCTTCACCTGTCGGTCTTTCTGCCTTCGCCTTATCATGTCTACATCTCTCGTCTGCTCGCTCCTCCCTCTGTCGACCGTCGACTGTGCTCTCGTCCCCGACAATTTATAGGGCGCGCCCGCCCACGTCTGTCGTTGCAAACCTCTGTCTAACTACCTACGTCGACAACTATGTCTGCTCCAACAACTGGCAAACAGTATGGCCATATTCTTCGGGGCCAAGACCCGTTCCTCTCCAGAAGCTGGTGCCTGTCAAAAATCACCAATACGACGGCACGGGAGGGCAAAGATTTGGTGGCTGTATTACATAATACCTATCAAGGGTGCGAGCTCAGACCAGCTGTTCGCGACATTGTGGCACAACTCACTATGTTCCCGCCGCTAGTCAAGAAGCTCGACTATATTCGCGGACTCGCAGCTGCGTCCTTTATGAAAGCGGCAAGTATCGCACATCACTGAATGGCTGGAAGAAGACCAGTGCCGCATAGTCATTCTCAGTGTTCCCGTGTCGGCCTTTCTTCATGACTATAGGTCCCCCAACCATCAGAAAGATATGGTGTGCGGTAGCACGGGGGGCTATACGATAGTCGCTCTATCCAGCGTTTCGTGGAAGAGACGTAGTTTCTCGCTGCCGGACAAGAAAGCACGGCCATACTTTGACGCACAACTACTTCTCTGATGAGGGCGACAATTGGCACGCATCGCCGACGAGGTGGTATGCGCAGTTGCATGACTGACGGTCGCTCTACACAATATCAGAAGAGTACGGGCGCTGAGACACCAGTGTGTGCTCGAAAAAACTTGACGACATCGACAAGTTCGACAAGGTGTTTTCCTGTTGTCGTCAAATGCATTGAATGGCTGATAGCCACTTCCAAGGTAAGAGACATAAGCGACCTCCTTGGCGGGCTCTGCTGACTCCTCGTTCCCCAGATATGGAAGGAAAAAAAATACGGACGCAGTCTGCATTGCGATATCTTCCTGGTGCGTCATGACACTGCGTACCAACAGCGTCAGCGTCGATGATCCTATGACGTCATTCGACAGCGACGGGACGAATACTTCAACTGGTATTCGTGGAAGATGTCTAGCACGCAACACGACTGCAACATGGAGGCAGGTCATCAGCGAGGCCTCGGGCGTTATTGACATCCTTGTCACCAGTGAGGCGGCGTGTGGTGTCTTGGGAATCAGCGACTATTGGAGAGTCGACGGACGACCAGCCGCCTGCAGGCTGGAGTTGCTCGATAACGGGCCGGCTCATGCGGAATTCGACCCAACTTGCATGTCGCCTTGCAATGAAAGTCTGCCAGATCACGTCGTTCTAGGCGTCCGGGCCACGAGGTGCTGTTTTTCCACAGAACGAGAAGATCAGTGGGAGATGACCAGATGTGCGGTCACCCAGCAGCTCGCTCTCGCCCAGGGTATCGACAGCCACCCACGTTGGTTGGCGCAGAACTGTGATCCTGGAAACCAACGTATGATCGGAATGTTTCGAGCATGATGTGGTTGCCCGGCCGGTCGCAACGACCAATGGAAAATGATGTGGCTGCCCGGCCGGTCGCGCTCGCATTGGGCGCCTGTCTGCCGGGTAGAGCAGCTTTTCGGAGTCGGATATTGAGTCGTGAGTCGTGAAGGGCACTCATGTTGCAACTGTCTTCTGGCATGCTGTCTGTCAGAGACGGCACCTGCACTGTGGCCCCTTTACACGGACCCGTACGACGTTGCGGAACCTATGCGCGATCAATAAATGACACACTGATCCCTCTTTTCCTGGCCATGATTTCGGCGCATACCGGGAGCGACGACATGGGACAGTGAATGGAACATCCCTTATGCGTCGAGCGAAACACGGCGTTTTTGTTCGATGCACATTATACTTCGCGGTCTTGGGACATTTTTCTCTGGATTTTATACCAACCCGAAATTTTGCTTGCCGAAGCTCGATTGATTGTGCCGACTTGGGATCCCCAGCCTACCTACCGATCATAGATAGGTAAAAAAAATAAACCCGGGCACCTACGCGATCCCCTGGCTGGGCCAGCCACAACACGGGCGCCATGGTCAACCAAGTTTAATCGAACATGACAGATATTCATGTTTTTTTTCTGGTGGCCTGCACCGATGGATCATCGACTCGCAAGCAGACGGGCAAAGGTCGCGCCTACATGTCCCGGCGCGTGCACTATAAACCAAAAATCTGGATTACAACGCGAACTTGCCTGAAATGTGCTTGACGACCAGAGAAGACCAACAAGACAGAGAAGAATCAGCATGACGGAATTGCGGCCTTCGCAATACCACGGTTTCTATACCGAATCCAAATGTTGTGCCAGGGGCCAAGGAGAGCAGTCGCAGTGTCGATAAATGAAAGGACCTGTAGGCTTCCATGGTCCCGGACACCAAGAATCAAGGTGTTTTCGGAGGCGACTCCCAATGCGTCCATCCTTTTCGAACATTGGAACGTCTAATGAGGACGGGTCGGCAGCCGCGAAGGCAAGAGGTCTTGGCTTGAGTATCTCTACTAGAAACGGACACAAAATTGGCGGCCAACCGACGTGGAGGATTGTCGCGTTTTCTCGACGATGCGAGTTGAGCGAGAAGCCATTTCCGAAACACTCAACTTATTCAATCTCCGTCACAGCCTTTGTCTTGGTACGCAATGTCCTAGACGGCGTGCCACATTGTCTCCAGTCCGAGAGACATACTATCAGATTGTCGGCATCTCATGGGAGAGAAGGAAGGACTACTGTGAACTGGTCGACAAAAGCAGCTCGTGGCATTTATATGTCCTGTACAGCAATGAGCTGGGGATGTGCATCTACAATGACCTCTTTGATATCGAGACGACCACTGGCACGTTCTATTATAACGTGCGTGTCGGCCGGCAAGATGATAGCCTACGCAAATAATAAGCAGGAGTAAAGTTCTCTCTTTTCTTCTCACCAATCGCTATCGCAGCGAGCACGACCTTTCACCTCCCCCAACTCTGTTCTCTGCTTAGACTTCGTTCTTGTCCTTGATGAGGTCTTCCCGTGGCCCAGAGCGATCAAAACTGCCATGCTAAAGATACCAGAGGGGCACACCATAGACAACCATAGACATGCCCTAAGATCAGCGGTTCCCCAGCCATCCCCGCGCCCAGCTCTCGAGGTACGCCCAACCAGCCTATGTGTCGCGGCGCGAACGGCGATTCAATCTGGCGAGCCCGCTGATCATGTTGCCCACCTGAGCGTGGACATGTGCGCCGACCCTCAACCGAGATCCGGCACAACGCAGCCGTCCCCAGCCGCAAACGTCGCCAATGTGTCTGGTATTGTCGCGCAGGACACTGTCATGACCGACTCCGTTGCCGACCACGGCCCGAACGCTATTGCGGACGGCTATGGGACGAAGCAACAGGGCGTCAAGAGACACTGGACTGGCAACGCGGAGGAGACCGCCCAGAACGATCCCGCCGAGCCCCAATTGCCCAAGGCCCAGCGGAAGCGCCTCCGGCGCAAGGAAGCTGCAGCAGCCAAGAACGCTGCTTCGAAAGGGCTTAACGTCAAAGTAAGAACACTCCCATCTTGAGGTAATAACAACCTACTGACCATCTTTTCAGGCCGTCAAGAAGAACAAGTCCTCGGCTGCTACATGTATGACTACGCTCTTGTCGGCAGGTACGACGCCTGTGTTCTCGTTCCCGTGAGCCGCAGCGCTCGACCTGCACTGGGGAGAATATCGGACACCAGGTCTAAGCACAGACGAAAAAGACCGTCGAGGAGGTGACCCCGCTGGGCACGGGCGTCTACGCCCTCAGATTCAAGAACAAGGAAATGGCGCAGGACCCCGAGGCGCGCCGGATCACGTTCGAAAAGGCCCTGACGGTCAAGAAGGACATCGCGGTGCACCTCAAAGCTTACACCACGGGCGGAAACTACTTCTTCCTCGCAGAGAGCACATCCCTCCTGGAGTTCGACCAGGCTCTGATCGAGGCTATTACACGGGAGCATAAAGAGACGGACAATATTCTTCTTCGGTCGCAAATCGTTTCTCGGAATGACGGGGCCCTGCCGCCTCGTTGTGTTTTGGGCCGGCTAAAACGAGTCCGCGTTCGAAGTGTTGCCTATGACGAACCTCAACAGATCAAAGAATGCGCCAGATTTCTAGCGATCTACAGCGTGCTCGGCATCGAGGGAGCGCCAGCAGTACGCCCCATCATCCCCTGAACGATGCCGCGAGTATCGCCCATGGTAGCGGGCCGGCCGATGAAGAAGCCAGCCAGAGCCAGGACTCGGCTCGTTTTCTTCTTTCTTTCGTTGTGCCGACCAACATCATCAGAGGCGCCCCAATCTCTTCTCAGCTACATCTTCTCTTCCACGACTTGTCGACCTTCACGCGGTACAGGGCGTCACAACAACCAACAACAAGAGTGTGCGACAAGGGCAGCAATACCGTCGAAGAGCAAGAAGCGAACTTTCGACGAGCACCAGGGGGGCACCGATATCCCTGGTGCGCACAATGTCGGCTCCAAAAGTGCGCCCTGCCAGTCCATGGACGGCAACGCGAGTGTCGTTCATACTGACGGGCCCTCTGCAGGAGAAGACAACCATAGCCAGGACGAGGACCAAGATCCTCCAACTGGCCAGGGGGGAACGCCACCCCCCGAGGGGGCGGACGACCTCAAGAACGCGCCCGGTGTCCAGGACACCGCGATGAAGGACGCCCCTGCCGAAGAGGAGGATGACGCTCATGCAGAGTCCCCTCTGAAGACGCACAAGCGCTCCAAGAAGCGCAGAACTGGCGACAAGGAGGAAGCACCCACTGAGGCTGCTGAGACCGAGAAGCCCAAACTCTCCAAGTCCGCCGCAAAGCGCGCCCGTCGCGCCGAGCAAGCGGCCGCCAAGAATGCCGCCCTGAATGGGGCGGCCGTCAAGGTGAGAACACTCCCCTGCGGAGGCAAAGGCCTGCTGACTAACCTTACAGGCCACAAAACCAAGAAGGCGGCGTCCACCACACGCATGATGATCATCCTGGCGGCAAGCACGACTGTCGTTCTCTCGTTTCCCCGGTGCGAGGGCATCGACCTGCCATAGGAGGTGGTCGACCAACAACGTTGTGAACGCTACAAAGCAGACTCCAGCGGAGGTCACCGTCCTCGGGAAAGGAACCTACGCAATCCGTTTCTCGGACAAGGCGACTGCGAGCAAGCTCGAGGGGAAGAAGATTACCTTCAGCAAGGCCGCCACCGGCAAGAAGGAGGTCACAGTCTTTCTGAAGGCGTTCTCGATGGGATGGGGCCAAGTGTTCCTGGCGGAGCCTGCTGCACTTCAGGAGGGCGACCAGGCCCTGGCGGGTGCAATAGCGCGCGAGCACAATGGCCAGCGCTTCTTCTTCGGCAGGGAGCAGGTGATAGGCATGATGGATCATCGTCAATTCGTGTTCTTCAACCAGCGCCAGAAGGAGACGGCATTCGAGGTCGCTCTCAAGGGCAGAGGGAAGATCCGTTTCTACACGGTCACGACGTCCACGCCCTGCGCAGTGTACAGGCAGAATAATTCGATTTTAGACTGCTAGAGATTCTAACCGATCTTGGCGGTCCCTAGTCTAGATGGCGTCCCTTTGGATAACATGAGCGGCTGAATCCTGCGACAATTTTAAAACTCGCCAGCTGGAACGTTTATGGAGGACCGGCGGAGGGACTAAATAGTATAACAAAAATAACGAAAAAATAGCCGCGGAGGCTAGCTAGTATAATGAAAATAATACGAAATCTAATTAGTTAGTTTTATTGTTTTAAAATACTGGATAAACCTTTTTTATTAAAAATAAACTACGTACTTTAATTACTAAGTTACCGCTGACTTTTAATTAAAAAAGGGCTTGTTGTATATATAGCTAGTTGGGGAGTAGTGGAGGGTACGCAGGCCCCTGAGGGCATCCTGGTACGGCGGCCTGTGGTGCTGCCGCGTGCCCTGCCCTGTATTGCAGGCCGCCAGGCACCGCCGGGCGCCCATACTGCAGCCCATAGGTCCGCTATAGATCCTCCATCGCCCGCTAAATGCCCTATATTATGGGCGGTATGCCCGCTATGGGCCGCTGTATTACAGGGGACTCGACCTCTGTAGGTCCCCTGAGTGCCCTGTATTACGGGGGATTCGACCGCTACGGGTCCCTGTATTACAGGGGATACGCCCGCTATAGATCCCCTAAGTGCCCTGTATTATGGGGGATGCGCCCGCTGAGGGTCCCCTAAGTGCC
>JAGKRZ010000519.1:0-13735 GCA_020002355.1 Intubia oerlemansii
TGATTGATTCACTAGGGCGGAGGGTGGCGGCGGTGCGCCGGGCGCGGGGGTGGTACACGAAATATTGAATTTGGTACCTGAATTTTATCGCTATCTACTTTTTTTTATAGGTTGTCTCCTAAAAAATCGCAGTATCTTTGTTTAAAGTTATGTACCCTTCTGTACCGTTGCCAAAAATCGGGTGGCTGGGACCCCACATTGACAGACTTTTGAACCCCGACTGTACATTACCTATGGGGTACCATCCACTATAGCGGTACTCCGTAGAGTGAGTGCACTACATGCACAGCATTGCGCTGTAGCTGCCAATAGCGTGTGCGCCGTCTTACAGCGCAATAGCGCACTCCGTAAGGTACCTATCGTACATATTTCGGGCTTTACTTTTTAGTGCTTTTGGTACCCTGTAGCAGCAGTTTGCAGCGGGAAAAACAAAAAAAAAAAAAAACTAAAGCTAAACGACAGGAGCGGCGCACTCGCCAACGCACCGAAAATGGAATAATACAAAGAAAAAAGCGAACGCGATAATCGTCCGGCATGAGCGCCGATTGTCGCAAACGACGCCTCATCAAATTTCTTTTGTTAGAATTTTTTAGTTACTTTTCTGCAATATTTTTTCTTTTCCCTTTTTTTTTTTAGTTTCTGCCTGATCTTCACCGTCTCGTTTCGTGGATGAAGATCACCATCATTAGAACTGGAAAGCATACTCGTAGGTACGAAGCAGCATCGGTGGCTGTGCAAGCTGGCATCGACGGGCCAAAATAATTTCTTTTTTAAAATAAAGAACAGCCAAGCAATCCTTCAGGGGTACTTCCAGGGGCACAACACACATTTTCTGCAGCCTTGTGGAAAGAGCCGCGCCGTCTCTCTCTCTCTCTCTCTTATTTTTCTGACACTGCAACACAAGCATTACTTCGTGCACCACGTTATTGCAGTAAGCCGCATATGAGCCAATTGAAGCGAGGCCTGATAGAAATAGAAACAAGCAAAGCAGGCAGATGAATTGTGCTCCGTATGCTGTCAAATGCGCTTGAGACGGGTTGCGTCACCACAACGAGCCATGACGGAGCAGGATTCCGACGTGGTTCGACACCAGACGTGGTGTCAAACAGTCTGTCACTCGGCCCTTGCGTCCGCCAGTCCCAGGCATCTGTCGCAAGATTCCAGAAATATCAAATACTAGCCGGGCAAGTAGAATAATGAAGGATTCCAATTTAAAATACAAAATTAGCATAACGATAGGCTGCATGTACTTTCCGATAAAAGCGCACCGTATTTTGCGAGTCATTACGAGCTCTTTCATTACGGAGACTTTCTTACATGAAAAAAGAGCACGGACTTCATGTCTAATGTCGCCAAAGTATCTCGGGGAGCATCTGTAGCTGGGTGAGGTGCCGGTTTGTGCCCTACGAAGTACAAAAGTATGTATCTATTTGAAAGGGGATAAACGCCGCATGTGGGGTATGGCAAAATTACGCTTACTACAGTGGAGACAAAGTCACGTGTTTGGAAACTCGCGTTCTATATTTAGTACCAAACACATTTCGACTGTATTTCAACGGCATGCAAGTGTGCGACACACACCAGGTGTTCTAATCGTGGCTCCGGAGACTTTTTATCTTTTCTTTTCTTTTTGATTTACTCGTTTCCTTTTTCTTTTGGTCAACGTCGCCGAGCTCATATTTACAGCTCATGCTGTGAATCCTGCTCCATGGATCGTGGCTCCAGTCCGCAGACCAAAATCTCGCATATCTTTTAGCTATTTTTCTTGTAAGAAAAAATGCCTTGCATTACAAAGGGGTGCATCTCGTCGGCTAGATTCGCCAACCAGGATTCCTTCTTGGAGGCGGTCTGCTCCTGGTGAGTGTTGTGTTTTGGATTGGATGATAAAAATAACCTGGATTAAACTTGCTGCCCTTGTTCTTTCTCTCTTGTTTTTTTTTCCCTTCCTCTTTTTTTTCCGACGCAGCTCACACACACTGTGTAAATATTCAAGATTGAGGAAAAAATAGGTAGGAGCTTCTTGTTTTATTTTTGGCCATGAAGGCCATGAAGAAAATTGGAGATCGCACAGCCCAGGATACTAAACATTAAGATACGTATTTATATCTAACTACTTTATATTTTGTAAGCAGATGCTCATCGTTATCATAGGAAACATGTGTCAAAGAAAGAAAAAGAAAAAGAAGAAAAAAAAAGAAGACAGTGGACGCATCGCAATATCATGTCACCGTCCGCCAATGACAGTCAAGAGAAGTGCAATAAAAGACAAAAAAAAAACAACTCATTATAGCAACTCCTCGTTTCGATCAAGGGACCTCCGGGTTATGAGCCCGGCGCGCTTCCGCTGCGCCAAGTTGCTTTGGTTGTTGTTGAAATGAATGCACAATCTGTGACTCAAATACCATTGTTCTGTCCCAAAACGGAAGGTGCGAGCTTTTTGCTGGAAAAATTTGCAGCTATGACTCTTATATGGGGCCGGCTCATACGGCAGGCTCGACACGGTGAAGCGGCCCCACCCTCATAAGTTGCAAATGAAGAAGCTTTTGTATACAAATTGCCCGGGTAGCACAGTGGTAGCTGCGCCTGCCTAGTAAGCAGGAGGTCCGCGGTTCGATCCCGCGTCTGGGCATTGTTTTTTGCATTTTTTCTCACAAAGTTTTGGCGTGTTCCATTGTGACGCAACGAACCTTTTAGTTGCTGTGTTCATTTTTGCGTGAACTGTTGTTTATTCTTGCCCCCTTTTATTTATTCTCAATAAATAGGCAGGTACGGAGTATGTAGACGGGTGCTCTTTCCTTGAAAGATAGTAGGTATTTGGAGTTTTTTGGCGTATGACAACAGCGGCAAGCCCCAGCCTCTCCAATCTAACCAAACGGGTTCTCTTATCGTTACTTTTATCGCGTCTTAGACCAAAAGCCTCGTCTTACACCAACCTGCTCAGGGCGTGTGATTAACAGGCAACCTCCCTGGCTTCCATCTTTGTTCTATTCATTTCATCTCTGCGGGAGTTCGCTGTCCCATGACATATTTCCGGCCTCCTTCCTACACATTGCATCGATATTGTTAGCGCGAGAACGACCATTAGACGAATCATTTGACAGCGAGAGTTGGACGAAGTATAGCGGACAGGTGCTGCCGAACATGACGCGGACGGGTATTGTGGCAGCCCTGGCGGCCATGGCACCGCTGGCACGGGCTATGCAGCCTCAGGCCGTGCCGCCATTGCCCGCGCCGATGCGGCCGCTACCCTGGGGCCAGATCAACTTTCTTCATACAACAGTGAGCATTGCGGAAGACCGACATGGCAATACCGTCGAAAGAGCTCTGGTTTCTAACGCGTCCAGGACACTCACGGATGGCATGGAGGCCACCTGCAAGAGTGAGTTTCGCAACCGACATCACATGAACAGTCGTCATTCTAACGCATGGATTGCAGATCGCAGTACTCTGCTGACTGGGGCGACTATGTTTCCTTTGCCGAGCACTTGAGACGCAAGGCCGACGACGACGGCGTTGATCTGCTGATTGTCGATACGGGCGACCGCGTTGAGGGCAACGGTCTTTACGATGGCTCTACGCCCCAGGGCAAATACACCTACGACATATTCCATGCGCAGGACGTCGACATCATGTGCACCGGAAACCACGAACTGTACGTGGCAGCGACCTACGAGCGCGAGCATAAGGTTATGGTCCCCAACTTTGCTGGCCAGTACATTGCATCCAACCTCGACATCGTCGACAGCAAGACGGGAAAACAGCTGCCGCTCGCCCGCCAGCGGTACCACGCTTTCAAGACGCCCAACCAGAAGCTGAACATTGTGGCCTTTGGTTTCCTGTTCAACTTTGGCGGCGGCGCCAACAACACGGTTGTCAAGAACGTGCAGGAGACGGTCATGGAGCCGTGGTTCCAGCACGCCATCACAAAAGAGCCGGCCGACCTCTTTGTCGTGACGGGCCACATCGGTGCGCGTATGGAGGAGATGCGTGCCATTTACACGGCCATTCGCGCTGCCAACCCCGAGACGCCCATTGCTGTCTTTGCCGGCCATGTCCACATCCGTGACGCCGTGCTCTTTGACGACCGCGCCCTCGCCATTGGCAGTGGCCGCTATTTCGAGACGATTGGCTTCATGTCTGTGGACGGTGTCAAATCAGACTCTTCGGACTCTGTCCAGTTTGGCCGTCGTTTCATTGACAACAACCTGCTTGGTTTCTACTACCACACGGGCACCAACTCGACCACCTTCCCCACAGACCACGGCCGCAATGTGACTGATTTCATCACGGCAGCCCGTGCCGAGCTGGCGCTCGACAAGCCGTTTGGCTGCGCGCCGCAGAATTACTGGCTGCAGCGCCGTCCCCCGTCAGATCGCGACAGTCTGTTTGGCCTGCTGCGGAATCACGTACTTCCCGAGGCTGTCGTGCGCCCAGACCGCGCCGAAGAGCCGCGCCTGATTCTCATCAACACAGGCGCCATGCGCTTCGACATTTTCCGCGGCGCCTTTACGCGGGACTCGGCCTATATCGTGTCGCCGTTTTTCAGCCGGCTGCGGTACATCCCCAGCGTTCCGTATGCGCTGGCCAGCCAAGTCCTGGACATTCTCAATGGCGGGCCTCCGCTGCTGAGTGTCTCCGTCGCGCAGGATGCGGCTGGTATGGACTGGCGCCAACTTGGTGTCCCTGAGCAGTACGACATGAAGGCTGAGCACGAGAACGAGTACGAGCATGAGCACGTGTTTGATCAAGCGGACCAGAAGCCTCTTGGCCTTGTTCGTCGCGACGATGGCGCCTCTGATGACATCCCGGGCCGTCCTCCACTTGTGGCTGGCTATACGACAGTGGATGATCTCGGCGACGAGGGCGATGACGCTATCCATGAGCCGATTCCCAAGTACCGGCTGCCCAACTGCATCCAGGCCGAGGTGAACCTCCCAAAGGACTCTGATCCCGAAACGGTCGACCTCGTCTTTTTTGACTTTTTTGAAAAGCTCGTGCTTGTCGCACTCAAACAGGCCGACGAGGTGGCAGCTACAGGAAACAAGTACACCGATGCCGACATTGAGACATATGTCGAGGGTACCTTTACGGACCGCCTGCTGGACTGGATCAAGAACAACTGGGAGTGCGATATTTAAGTAGTCATATATATGTTTCCATTTCGTCTGTTTTCCGTCTTATTTTACCATTTTGCATTGGCACCTAGGTACCTACCTACTTGAGAAGTATCAGCTTCCATGTTTTAGGAATACAGTTTCAAAATTTATAGCTCCCATGTGTGTACACATAAAAAAAGTATCTTGCTATCTATATCTTTTCGTTTACTCTTTGATAGAAAATAAAACTCGGCCAACCCAAGAAAACTAAATATGACATGCCAAAAACGTTTTTTTTTTCGAGGCAGACTAACGCCCTCCGGCCAACCGCCACGCCTTGAGAGGCAGCGCCTGTAGACGCAGTACCTGGGGACGGATAAAAAGAACAAAAGAGACAGTACCGACGAGCACACACAGGATATTGACAATGTAGTATCCATCGCGCTCCAGCTCGCAGATGCCACCGCCGTTGACGCAGCGTTCCTTCTCCGACTGGACGGCGCACGAAAAGGCCTCGGTGACGAGGGGACCCTTCAGCTTGGCAGCCATCTCGGCTGGGCCGGGCACGCACGTAGCAGCCGTAAAAGAGTCGACGAGCCGCAGGACAAAGTACCGCGGGAACGTGCCGCCCAAGTTGCTGACACTGGAATTTGTTAGCAAAGAAAAAAGAGACGACAAAGAGAGCGAAGGCTATTATAAACGAGATATTTTTGACGTATTGACGTACGTGGACAAGAGTGTCATGTATGTTCCGCCGATAGCGGGATCCGCGATGCGCGCATGGAAGGCCGAGACGGCCACAAACATGACAGTGTTCATAAAGGTGGACATGACGTGCTCGAGAATGACAATGAAGAGGTAAAGGCTATTGACACCGTTGGCCGGGAAGATGATGACGGTGATCTGGGCAAAGATGGCAGCGGCCAGACGGCCGACGAAACCCCAGCACCAGATGCGCATGGGGGTGTACTCTTGGGACCACTTGCCGACATAGTAGCCCAGACCGATTTCAAAGGGGAAATCAATGAGCACAGTCAGTGCCAAGTTGTCGGTGCCAAAACCCTTTTCCAGCAGCTTGAGGTTGGTGACGCCGTCGTTGGCCTGGAAGCCAATCTTGGCAATCAAGTGCACGATAATAATGGTCTGCACATTGCGCAGACGCAAAACACCCCACATGATGCGGTAGACGTCCCAGACGCCCTCCTCGTTCTGCGCGCGCTCCTCGCGCTTCATAACGGCCAGAGCGCCGGTCACAATGATAAAGGCCCAGCCCCAGAACGAGAGGTAGCTGCCCAGACCAACGAGGCCCACGTCGAGGGGCACAGAGCGGAACCAGCGGTTGGCAAAGTCGGGCGAGTTGAAGGCGAGGAAGACGGTGTAAGACAAAAAATGGCCGGCCGTCAGACCAACCGTCTGGGCCGTCGAGGCGTACGAGATGTTGCCGGGCGAAATGAGAGTCAGCGCCCAGCCGTCGACG
Source organism: Intubia oerlemansii (assembly GCA_020002355.1). Classification (NCBI taxonomy): domain Eukaryota; kingdom Fungi; phylum Ascomycota; class Sordariomycetes; order Ophiostomatales; family Ophiostomataceae; genus Intubia; species Intubia oerlemansii. Next base: position 6,574 of record JAGKRZ010000519.1, read on the forward strand.
GCAATGTCCTGGGTGGCGCACATGAGCACCAAGAAGAACCACCAGCGCGTGAAGCCCCAGACATTGGCAGCAGCGGCGCTGCCCTGTCCCATGGTCTCCATCATGGCATCGGCGTGGCCGCCGAGCCAGATCATGCCGATACCAGAGAACAGCTGGATGGGCAGGATCCAGCTCTTGCGACGGCCGACACGCGGGCTCCACACGGCATCGACAATGGGGCTCCAAAAGAGCTTGAGCGAGTAGGGGTAGGAGGCGAGGGTGAAGACGCCAATCTCCGAGTAGGACAAGTGCTTCTTGAGGAGGAAGGGAACGGAGCCGGTGGCCAGGCCAAGCGGGATGCCCTGCAAAAAGTAGAGCAGGACCAGCAGGCCAAAGTTGCGCTGGTCGTCGCGAGGCAGCTCAAAGAAGCCGTGGTTGTTGAGCTTGGGGGTGGCAGGGACGGGGTCGTCGAGGGTAAAGGATTCACGGGCCATGATGTTGTTGGCGACATTGTCCGAGTCATGGTTTCCGCCTTTGCGGCGGAACTCGACGCCGTGGTTCATGCTGGCGCCGTCTGCGTTTGTGCTGGCGGCACTATCTTGCGGCGTATCTGCGCTTGTAGTGGTGATGCTCAGCTTGCTGGGCTTGCGGTTTATTTTGCGCTTTCGGGCGCCTGGAGCGTGGCCGTTGCTGCTTTCGTTGCTGCTTCCGTTGCTGTTTCCGTTGGAGAGCCGACGCACACTATCGTCATCGGAAGAATCGACTGACAACCCGTCTGAATTACGGGCTTTGGAGCGTCGGGGCCGGGCACCCATGGGTGAAGGGAGTAGGTATGGCGCGAACAGGGGTGCTCGGGGTACTCGGATAGAGGATTCGAGGGTGCAGGGAGCCGGCCGGCAGCAAGTGTCACGTTTCAGTGGTGTGGAGTGGAATGGAAGACGCGCAAGAAGGACAAGACCAAAGGTCGTGGCGCTCGAATAGGGGCGGGAATTGGGTGAAAACTTGGAACGTCTTGGTAGATCTTGACCAAGAGGGGTTTCTGATATCAAAAGCCGGGGTTGGCAGTCGATTGTGGTGGCTGTTATGGTGTGGTGAGATGTGTTTCTCGTTTTCTTGTATGGTTATGGTCTGTGTTAGGCGTGTCAGAAAGATGCGCCAACGAGCGATTTGCACAGTGGGCAAAGCAAGGGAAATCTAAAGAGTTGGGGTGATGGAGAGAGCGTATGCCGCACAGGAGCAGCCAAAAATATAATAGCAAAAATGGACAGAGGGCAAATAAACGAAAGAAAAAAGAAGCTTTTGCGGGCCACTTTGGTAAGCAAAAAGAAGCTGCCCAGACTGAGGCAAATGGACGGGCAGGACAGGTTGCAAGAGCGTACCCAAAACAGTCCACAAAGTCCGAAAGGGGCCAGTTCCCAGTGTCGTGTGCGGCTTTGCGAGGTCTCTCTTGCCGGCCCCTGTACTCCGTTGTAGTTGACTGTCGGCAGCTGTCTGGCAGTTTCGCGGCAGCTAACGCAACCGTGGCCTCTTTCTGCACGGAGAGGGGGGGCAATAGGACGCGCCAACGCGCGCGCGGCTGGGTCCTTCTCGGTCTCAGACGCGCGAACAAGAGGCCGGGGCCAAGACACGGCGGGGTATGTGAGGCTCGCAGTTTCGTTGTGCTCTGCAGAGCGTTTTGTTGGTTGATGCTGGCAACCTTTTATTATTTTGCTTTCCTTCAGAAGATAAAATGCCTGTGACAAACACAGAAAAGCGCTGAACGGGGAAATAGGGGAAGGAGCCCACAGTGCTAGAGTGCCATATGAGCACTATTACGGGATACCCGTACCTTGCATGCCGCCGCCGCATTTCCCTCGTACTTTCCTTGCCCTGGATGATGCCAAGCGCCAGGGACGAGATAAAGTGGGCCTTCCGTCGCGCCCCGGTAGATGCATCGAATGCCACAGTACCAATTATGCATCAATGCGCATATTGAAAGCTTCTAGAAGACGTCTCAAGCAAGACATTCTTGCGTGTACATTGGCAGGAAATGCATATCTTGTATTTTGCATTCTGCATCACGCATGGTGCCATACATGCACAGTATTATGCAGGGTACTCTCTGAATTATCCAATCGCTGGGTTCCGAAGAAGGGGCTCAGATGGTACTGTACAGCACTGGCTGCCTCCTCCTGGGTCAGACATGGCGAGCTATTCCTTGTGACCTTCAATAGGCCATCCTAGGTAGATGCCACTAATTGCCGCTGAGGTGAAGGAGAGGACGGGGCTGTGCCCGTTTCGGCCGTGATTTCCGCATCCTCCGACATGTATCTTACAGGTCTCTTCTCCAGCGGGATATTCGCGCAACTCACAGTTAAAAAGAACCAGAAATATGAAATCCCGGCCATGGGATCTTCCATATTACGAGGGAGAAAAGATCAGAGCCAGCGGATACTGACCAAGATCCTGCATCCAGAATGCCCTCGTGGCTATGCTCATCTCACCACATATCGTATCGTGATGTTGCCGTTCTTGGCGCCTAAAGACAGCGGCCGTGGGGGCCTCCCATGAAGAAATGTGGAGGCGCTAGCGATCTGCTTTTAGGGCCGTGTTGGCGCGTGCGCATGGAGAGCACGCCCGCTGCATGCGACCAGCTATGGCCTGGAGTTACAGCGGGCAAAAGCCACTGAATGGCGTACTGAATGGCGTCTCGTTGTGAAGCTGGACCCCCCCTCCCTCTAAATGGCGCCCCTCACTTTCGTCTCATTGAGCGCATGCCTGTTGGAATTGTGACATATATCATTTTCCCCGTCCCCGTTCAAAATGGTTTATTATTCTTGTTCTTATTTCGACTCTTTTTATTCTGCATTCTGAGTCCTCTTTTGTGAAGCGTACACTTTTTTTTATTTTCCCCCCCTCTGCGTTCTCGCTATTTTACAACCAACTGCGCGCCTTCCTGTTTTGCTCTCTTTTGTGGAGAACAGCTCGCCGCGGGTTCAGTTGTGACCTTCCTTGCCCCTCAGAGTTACAAATAGGTAGCCAAACCTTATCGGTGCTTCTCCCTCTCCCTCGCTTTCACACCTTTGAGAAGGGGCAGGCATTGCTCTCTTTCGACTTTCTCTACTGCCGATCAGCCGCCGTTCAACGCGAATTCGACAGTGCCTTTTCATCTTACCGATCTCCTATTCCTCCCAGTACTTACCCACACGACATGGCTGGACAATCCCCCAGCGGCGGTGAGGGACCGACGTTTGCACCTCCGCCGCTGCCGGCTGGATGGATTGCACAGTGGGATGGAGCATCCCGCAAATATTACTTTGTCCAGCTGTCGACGGGCCTGACGCAGTGGGAGACACCGACGGATGCTGCACCCGTGGGCGGCACGCCGACGCCCGGCCATGCCGTGGATCACCCTTATGGCGTGCCCGGCAATGGCGAGAGTAACGGTGCCAACAACAATGGCTCGTCGACCTATATCACGCATGAAGATGGTTCTCAGACCATTCGCCATGCCGACGGCCGCATGGAGCCCGTGATCCCGGATCAAGACGGTCAGGGCACGCGGGGTGCCGATGGTCCCGCCGGAGAGCGCGGTCTTGGGGTAAGCAACCCAACCTCTTTTTTTTCACGACACTTTTATCTCACCCTTTTTATTTTTTATTTATTATTATTTTTTTTTTGCCTTTACTAACACTCTCAGTCTCTTGCGGCTGGTCTCCTTCAAGGCGGGGGTGGCTCGCATGGTGGCAGCGGCGGCAATGCCCTCATCGGCCAGCTCATCGGCGGCCTGACGCACTCGGGCGGCTCGGGAGCTGGCGGCCATGGCGGCGGTAGCAACAGTGCTTCAGGAATTGGTGGTAAGCTGGTCAGCCAGCTGGCGTCGAACCTGTTTTCGCCTGGCACCAAGCCCACGCAGCAAAACTACCACACGAACCCTCAGAACCAAGCGCACACCAACAACTCGGGCGGCCTTGCGGGTGCCGTGATGGGCGGTGTTGCCAGCATGATGGGTGGCGGTGGCCACGGTCACCAGCAGCAGAATCAAAACTATGGCTACTCGGGTGCCGGCCAGAACACCCCGTACAGCGGCTCGGCACCGCCGACATCGTACCAGCAGGCTGCTCACTCGCAATACGGCGCACCTCCCCAGCAGCAACACCAACAGCAGCCGCAGCAACACGGCGGCCAGTACCCTCCTCACCAGTACGGCGCACCGCCTCAGCAGCCTGGCCAGCATGGCTACAATGCTCCGCAACAGCAGCAGCAGCAGCAGCAGCCGTACCAGCAGTCGTACCCTCCCCCGCCGCCGCCTGGCCAGCAGCAGCAGCAGCAGCAATCGTACCAGCCTCACGGTCAGCCGGCATACCAGCAGCCGGGCCAGCAGCCAGGTCACCAGCAGCAGCAGCAGCAGCAGCAGCAGCCTCAGTATGGCAACTATGCCCCGCCGCCGCCTCCGCCGCCTCCGGGCTACAGCCAGAGCCCGGCAGGCCAGCCTGGCCAAGCTCCTCCCACGACTGGTGCTCCTCAGAGTGGTGCCTACGGTGCACCTGCCCCCGGAGGATACTACCCGCCGCCCCCGACCCAGTCTCCGGGCATGTCCTCGCCGCCACAGCTCCAGCAGCACCAGCAACACCAGCAGCAGCAGCAGCCTCCCTATGGCCAGCCGTCATACGGCGCTCCTGGTGGCCAGTACTCTGCTCCGCCACAGGCTTCGTATGCAGCACCCCCCGTCAGCGGTCCTCCTGGCGGCCAGTACGGTGCTCCAAGATATTAGTGATATCGAATCTTTTCTTGTGTTTGGTGCACACATTGGCTGGACTTTTTTTGTTGGTCCTTTCTCTTTCTCCCCCCTTTCTTTTTTCCTTCGTACTCTTTCTTGTTCCATTTTTTTATTACGCTCTGTTGTGCGTTGACGCTTTGCGTGCATGTTTGGTTGCGCTTCTTACTGCCCCCTCTCTGATATTGTAACAACTTGATTTCAATGCAAAAATCTTTGTCTTTTTTTTTTCTTCGAACCCAATTTTACAAGTAGCCCTCAAACATAGGCATCCGTGATTTGTCTACATTGTTTTCTTAACATTGATGCCGTCCTCGACCTCGACAACAGCCGTCAGCTGCGGCAAAACCAGCTGCCGCGCAAAAAACGCACTGGCTGCTGCCACGGCCAAGACTACACCAATTGTTGGAATGAGCGAGCGCGGCAGCACATTGAGAATATATGGGTCGAGGATGATGTCGGACAGCACCGGCGGGACGCGGTCCGGCTTCATGGCAGCACGGTCGGCCGCTACAAAATCAGCGGCTGCGACAAGCCGGAGCAGCATGTAAGACGACGACGCCGATGAGGGCAAAGACTCGGCGGCTTGTGCAGAAGCTTCCAGAGAATCCTTGAGCTCGGGCGTTGCGGCCACGGTCGCCGCATCGTACACCTCAATGGAAAACTCGGTGGGTTGCTGTAACCAAGAGTTAGCGAAGATCCTCTCTTTCTACCCCTCTCCACCCCCCCTCTCCGGCCCCCCCAGTCGACCCCCTCGTCTGTTGATCTCCTCTCCCCCACCCCCCAGCCATCAACCACCCTTTGAGTGCGGCGTACCGTTGCTGCCCAGCAGACACGCAGCTCGTATCGCTGGCCATCCGTCAGCTCGTCGAGCAGCACCCATGTCGTCGCGTTGCTGGGAAAGCTGTCGGCCCACGGAAACGCGGCCGGGAGATCTGCTCGCCAAGCATTTCTGTCGGCGTCCGGCGTCAGGCGCGGGAGGTGACTCGTCGGCAAAGCGACGTCGTGGGCCGCGCCGCCTGCCACGAAAATGGCCTTTTCGGCATTGGCTGCCACGAGCGCAGCAAACGCCAGCAGTGCTAGCCAGATGCTCGCGAGACGTCCAAGCATGGCGAAAAGGTCCCTATTTTTTTCTTGCGGCGCGGCTTCGTCGCGATAGCTTTGTCGGCGGCCCTGTCGGTTGATGACTTGTGGCACGACGCGCTTGACTGTTTTTTTGTGGCTTGGCCCTTTTTTGGCTCAATGGTGGTTTTGGCCCAGCTGCTGAAATTAGGACGCTTGGACGCTTTAGACGCTGCAAAATACAGGCCAATGCCGCCTGGAACAAACAGATCGCCCCCGGCCACGCGATTTTAGACTCCATGGGTCCCAAATCTAGGGGGATTTTCATTGATCCACTTTTGACCCTTTTTTTCTTGGCCTATTTACTTTACTATTATTTACTTACTCCGTACTTTACTTTTTGCGGGAGCCCGCTTCAAGACAAGGGCGGGCTTTTTGAGTGGGTTCCTGGTGGACCTGACGTCATGTAGAGAGCTAGGCAAAGTGCGGCTCTCAGCTTTGCCGAGCTCGCCGCATGCTGCACATTGCACCTGCCAATTATGCAGGCGCTTTCGCGACTGGCACGGAAGCGCAGGAAGGAACGAACAGACGGACGAGAATGTGCAGTTGCACCTTTTTCGTGTCAGTTTCGTATGCCCATTAAAGCTTAAAATCTAGTGACGCAAAGGTCCTTTTTCTCTGTCTCCGCTCTACTTGATATTGAAATTTTATTCTGTAAAGGCCTCTCGCATCGCGTCCCTTTTTTCCCCTTTTCTTTTCTTTTTGTGTTGCCGCAGCGTCCCAAGGGGGAATTGTGATCTCCCTACCTTTTTCCTCTTCACCCTCCAGCTGATCGTCATCGCACAGAACCTCTTGTTTATTCTTGTCTTTTCTTTTTCTTTTTTTTTCTGTGCCCCTCGGCACTTTTCATGGGTGTTTATTGCCACCTCCAGATCCGGCCTGTCATCGCATCTTACCTGGGTTGTCGAGCCCAACCCCCTGTGTCCACCACTCAATGCGCCGCTACTGCTCGTTTCTATAGCCACCCAGTCAACAAAAGGGCCCCACGACTGCGTGAAGCAGCCATTTTAGGAAGGAGACAATCTATGGAAGCTGCTGTGGGCTGAGGAAACCACTGTACACAGCCCTACTACCAGCTGTGCCCTCCAGCTGTCTTTTGCTGCATCCCGGCCACGATCTCATTTTACCAGCCATCTTGTGGCCTCCAGAACTGGCCATATTACTTCGGTCTTACCTCTCTTACCTTTGCTCTCGATCACAAAGTCATCCCTCGTGAGACAGGATACTCTTGGGAGCACAACCGGCGCCGCTTATTTTTTTTATTCTTGTTTTTTTTTTTTTTTTTTTTTTTTTCGACTCTTTTTT
>JAGKRZ010000520.1:0-13689 GCA_020002355.1 Intubia oerlemansii
AAAAAAAAAAAAAAAAAAAAAAAAAAAAAAAAAAAAAAAGCAGACGATGGGCGTAAGCATAGGGCATAGCTGAAACTCACCTTGGCAGGCTTGCCGACCTTTTGGCCGATCACCTTCCACTTCTGGTTCTCGTACTCCTTGATGGCGTTGAGGAGAGCAACACTCTGCATAGTCGTCCACGTTAGTCCCAGAACAAGAAAACACAAAAAATGAGTGAGGACGTGAAGTACACACGTCGACTCCGCCCGCGATTTGCGTAGAAGAATGGACTCCTACCTCGTCTTCGGCAAACTCTGCATAGTGCATGTCTTTATACCAGTGCTTCTTCACACTGCCCTCAGTTCTGGCGGGGAACGTCTTGAAGTTGTTAGCAAAGAGCGGATCATAAATGAGAGACGAAAAAGACATACCTTGGCGATTTCGGCCCATGAGCTTCCAGCATCACGCATCTGCTTGAGGCGGTGCTCCTCTGCCGGGGTCCAAGGCGTGTTGGTGCGGCTCTTCTTTGCGGGAGGCGGCGTCGGCTGCACACCGTCTTCGCCAGGGGCCGACTTTATTGCGCCCTTGGCAGCCGCGTTCGGCGTTGCTGATGAGCCTCCAACGGAGGATGCAGGAGCTCCAGGTGTCGAAGGCGGAGGCACCGCGGTGGCGTTAGCACCGGGAGCGGGGGCACCCGACGGGATCGGAGGAGGAATGATGGGCGACGCAGATGAAGTTCCAGGGGCCTGTGCTGTGGCGGGGTTGCCACGCTTCCGCGAGCGCGAGCTGCTGGCTGAAGGTGCAGGGCCCGGCGCAGGAGCACCCGATGGCGGCGCCTGCGACGAGCCGTGCTGAGGCGGCTGCTGCTGCTGGGACGGGGGCTGCTGAGACTGCGACGACGGCGGCGGGAGTTGGTGCTGCTGCGACGGGTGCTGGCCGTGCGGCGGCACGTTCATGGGCGGCTGGACGGGGCCCGGGTGGTGGGGCTGGCCCTGGGGCGGCGGTTGCTGTCCGTAGGGGCGGAAGTCCATCTGGTCATTGCGGCGGGACATGTGCTGCTGGTACTGGTGCTGAGCACTAAGCCAAGGGGGATTTGCGTTAGTATAGCTGCCAGGTGCGGCGGTCACGGGGGGCATAACAGAGTGATTGAGGGGAGACAATGGATAACTCTGTCCAGGCAGGACAGGTAATGGAACGGGGGTAGATGAGGCAGGGAGGGGTGATTGTGATTGTGAATGAGCTTGTGGTTGTGACGGGTGACGCGGGTTTTGTTTTTGTTGTTGGCTAGCGGCAGGTTGCTGCGCACCCAAAGGTTGTGACACCTGCTGCCTAATGCTGCTGGCCTCGTCCATAACGAGCTGCAAGAGTGAGGGGGGTGTCTCTTTTGAAGATGGAGTGAGAGGGCAGATTGAAAAAAAAGAATGAAAAATGAGTGAAAAATGAGTGTGCAAAATGTCATGTGAAAGATGTGTGAGATGAGATGCAACCAGTACGTTTGTATGAAAAATGTACGGGACTCTCGGTGAAGAAGTCGGTGAAGAAGTGAAGAGATCAAAGTGTGAAGAGTATCAGATCCACCGAATCTTTCGAGTATGCAGTGGCGATAGCGACAGAAAGACGCGACAGACGTGGCCGGATCGACGAGCAATAAAGATGTGGGTGATGCAGATGAGGTTCAAAAATGGCTTGGAATCAACAGTGAAGAAGAGCAGCTTCGCCGCTTGGTCACGTCGTCCAACAATGCAGCCTCTCGGAGTTAATGTGAAAAGCTCTGATACTGAAGCTCACAATGCCGGAACGATTGTGTTGAATGGGAAGAGGATGAGAGATTGCCAGATGAGATTGGACGATAAGAGAAAATGAGATTGCTGGTGAATTGCCAGAATGGTTGACAGGATCTCCTCGTATGATCAAAGGCGATGGCCGTTGGGTGACGTTCTCTTTTTTTTTTCTCGCGATGCGACGCGGTTGTCGCGATTGTGGATGGCAATGGAGAAACAAAAAAAGTCGAGCCAACCCGAACAGGGCAAAGGGCGATTGACGGTGAGGGAAAAAGGCCAGGGAGCAAGGACAAGCAGACGCGAAACAGAAAGTAGAGGCGAGGTAGTAGGCGGATAGCAGCCAGGCGAGATGCAGTGTATTTGCCGTGTAGCGAGTACAACGGGATACAAAACAATGAAGAAAGGCGGAGAGGAGTGTGAGAGGGGGGCAAACACAAGTTGAAAAACGAAAAAAAAAGAGACAACGGCCAAAAAGTGTTTTGGGTCACTTTGTGCCTTTTTGGTGCCCTTTTTTTTGTGGTCTTCAGCGAATCTTCAGCGTGTCGTTGAATGTTTCGGGGTGCTTTAGCGTGCTACCTCCAGTGACTTTGTAGGTAGCGGCTGCCTAACTGTAGCCGTGGATATAGCGCTTGTTTGCCCTGTATCTTCCGGAGCCACTCTCTCTGTTTCGTGCGTGTTGTGCCTGATCGACCGGCCAATTCCGTAGGCAATCAATCCCGTAGCGACGCGAATTGGGCCACTTGCTCTAGGCCCTTGGCTGCTCTGGGGGGACAACGTTTTCGTTCCGTGTCTTCCGCTTTTATTTTTTTTTCTTCCTGACGTGTCGTACCGTGTGGTCGTGCAGAGTGTGTCGCGTTGAGTGGTGACCGGCAAATGGAGAAGAGAGCGTTGGATGTATTGCCCGATGCACAGACACGCACACAAAAGGCGCGACACGGGAATTGTGGGAAGGAGCGATGGGGACAAGGCACTTGGGAAGGAAGGTGAGGCAGGGCCCAACGACCGTGCGCGGGACGCGACTTGGACACGACCAGGGAAGGAGCTCTTGGGGCAATGCGGCAGGAAGGAAAATGCGAGGCGATTCGCGACAATTGGAGGGACAAGCAAAACAAAGTGAACCAAAAGCAAACAGAAGAAAAAAGAGACCCGCGTCAAGGGGACAAGGAACACGAAGGGACACGAAGGGACACGAAGGGACAGGAAAGGACATGGGAAGCGACACGGGTACAAGGACAAAAGGTACTCACTGCACTTCATTGGGGTGGTTGGTGGAGTTGTAGATGTACTCCGGCGGCAAGGGGACCTGCCACTGCTCCATGTTTCTAAAGGCTAAAAAAAACGGGCGCGCCGCAGAGCAAACGGCCACAAAGAGGTCAGAAAAGAGGCGGTACGAGACAACGGGCGGTAGCGGTGGTCTGCGCGACAATGCTGGCGGCAATCGATGCGATGGGAATAAAAATGGCGGGCTTGTGGTGATTTGCACTGAATTGGCGATGGAGAGATAGAAACAAAAATAAAAACAAAAAAAAGTTGTCGTGTTTTGGGGTGTGAAAGGAAGAGAGGGAAGGAGCGGACCAAGAAGGGCAGGTTTTTTTTTCCTGCTAGGATAAGTACTCTGTATTTTTGGAGGCGGGTGGGCGGCGGGCTGGGGGGTAGCAGTTACTTTGTACTCGTAGCTGGAAAAGAGAAAAAAGAGCCAGAAACCGAAAAGGGAAGAAAAGGAAGGAACGGCCTGAGAGGGGAACGGGCGGTGGACGGCACCGTGTATAAATTTTATTCCGTAATAAAGTCTCAAGCTGGGAAAAAGAGGGAAAGGAGGAAGGCGAGAGAAGGTGGACGAGGACGGGCGCGGCGCGGGCACGCGTGCTGGGGGGTGGCTCTGCCTGGAGATTCGACGCGCTTGCGTGGAGGGAAGGAGCGAACCAAACAAAGAGAAACGAAAAAGTCTTTTTTTTTTCGCCTCCTTGTCTTGTTGGCCAGATCCTTTACCGCCAAAATGTTTTTGCAATCATCATTCTTTACTCTATCATCGCTTGGCCAACTCTCTTTCTTTGCACCTTTTACGGTTTTTTTTTTTTGTCCTCTGAGAAAAGGGGACAGACCGTTTGCACACACCGTTTGGCACGGCGCGCGACAGGCAACAAGAAAACAAGAGGGCGAAAGCGATGGTGGAGTGCTACTGATGACGAGGAAAAAGGGAAAGAGGGGAGGGGGGGGCGTGTGGTGTGTGGTGTGGGTGCTTTGCACCACTATGGAATGGACCAGCAGGGAAGAGGGCGACGCGCAGTGGTGTGGTAGCAACGAATTTGGCAAGGAACAATGGGGTGGGGTGGTTGGAGGCTGGGACGCTAGTAGGATGCGTCTAGCGAGGGAAGCTAGGAGGCTGGAGGTTGCTGCATGCTCATGCTGCTGCTCAAGCAGCTAGCACATGCTGCTCCCGTGCCCCGTTAGTCTCTCCACCGGATTCTTAGAAGCCCATAGCTAGGCTGGCTTTGGGTGCTGAGAGAGGCGATGTTCCCGGACTAGCGCCTTCTTCATCTTTCCATTTGAACGCGCGCGTTGAAATGAATAGCAAAAACACCAAAAACACGAAATGGAAAAGGCATGTGCGTTTGAAGCGATACGCTTCAAAGGTAAGGCCATTAAACGGGCTAGAGGGCCAAAAAGTGCTGGGGTGGAAGCTAAAAACAAGCGCATGAGACCGGGGAAGGTGCAATCGAGCTCAAGGGGCTTTGCCGGTGTAAGGTACATGTACGAGGTACACGTCATGGCAAAAGCTTCTTCCAAGAGCTTGGGGAGTGAATGGGCTGTACATGGTGCAGCATACGTGGCAGGACGAAGAAAGGGCAGTTAAAAAAAAAACCCGAAATAAAATGACAGGAGAGAATGGGCAGGAAGGAATAGTGAACGAATGAGAAAAGCGAAGCGGCAGGGGGGAACACAACGACGCGACTTACCGAATGAGAAGAGGTGATATTATTGTCGCGTGTTGCCGCACTTTTGCTTGCTTTGTTGCTGCTGACGGCGACGAATTGACAGGAAGGGCGGAACGGTGGCTGAGGTCGTAGTACCAAGAGTACGAGGAGTACAGTGTACACGGAAACCGGAGAGGCTCTTGTCTCGTACAGTGCACAACTCTTTAAGCAGCGCTTGCTTTTGTGTATCGCGAGATGTCGAAAAGTGTCTCGTGACAGACGGGATGTTGAAGACTTGCAGCCGTTGCGAAGGCGGAAGGCGGAAGGGGAGCTTTCCTTGTGCACTTTGGATTGGTGTTTCTTCTTAGCAGCGGACGACTAAGAAAGTACGAGTAAAGCAGCAAAAGATGACGGAAGGTGCCACGGGAAGGGGGAAAAAAAAGAGAAGGAGAGGAGAAGGAGGGGGCGGCAGGGGTTGGGCAAAGTGGAAAAAGGGGAAAATAAAAGGGAAAAAATATAGGTAGCGTGTACCGAGAGCCAGAAAAAGGAGAGACAAGGGGAAAAAAAAAAAGAAATAAAACGAAAAATGACGCTGACCAGTTTTTTGTCTTTTTAATTTGCGATCGACTGGGGGGCTTCGGCGATCAGCGGCAGGCAAGACTGGCATAGGAAAGCAATACAATCAATAAAATCAAATAAAAAAAAGGAATAAAAATCAACCAAACGAGGAAAGCATGCGAAAGATAATGACAATCATTCCAAACGCAACGTTCATCCTGATCCAAAAGGGGAGAGAGAGAGGAGCGAGAAAGAACGAGAGAGGGAAAGAGAGAGAGAGAGAGAGACAGAGACAGAGGGCGAAAGAGCCATTCACGTCTGTATGGGAAACACGGGATATGCAAAACTGGAGATTAATTTGCATAGAAAAAAATGGCACAAATCAAGGCGCGCGATTGGCCCTGTTTGCAGCAGCCACCGAGCGGACGAAATCCGCACCGGCGCCCAGACGGGGCTCTTACCTTACAGCACGCCCCCTTTCAGCTTTTTGTTTCTCCGAGGGCGGTGTTAAAGGCGTTATGAGAGGAAAGTTTCCATATTCATTTAAACGACGCGTGGTATAATATGCAGATAGAAGACCATCATACCAATATACACGTACTCTGATGCAATGGCTGTGATGATGGGATCTTATTCTACAAAGTATACAATAAGATAAAAAAAACATCGATGTCGTTGCATCTGACGGTTTAGGCTTGGCATGGAACACGCGTGGAAGGGTGTGAAAGATTGGAGAAGAATTTAGAGTAAAGTACGGGAATATTGGGAGATAAGTCGAGACACATGAGTGACAAGAGGCCGTTTGTACTGTACAAAAAGTCATTTTTGGGGATGTTGTCTGAGTACGTTTATATCTTTTACATTAAACGAGTCTACAAAAAAGGTACAATGTACACCGTACTCGGTGCAGAATGAGGGGGTGCTACGACAAAAGAGCAATAAGCAGCTCTATCGACAGGGCTGAAGGAAGGCTACGATGTATCTTACAAAGTACTTGACATGGTCTTGGATCAAGAAGAGGAAAATAAAGGTGAGATGAGATGCTTGGATGGGGGAAAAGGGAGATGCAGGGCTGTTGACGATACCTTGGACACAAGTCACTTTGTGGGGCAGACATAGCTCGATGCAGGTACTTGTACAGGACGAAAGAAGTATGTGTACATGACAGGGCATCTTGCATATTTCCCGTATGAAGACTCACGGAGTATATTCCGTACACTGGTTAGCTTTATAGATGTCTTTGGCGATGCCTTGTCTCGAGCAGAAGGGACGAGAAAAGGGCACGCTTTCAACTTTGGCGATACTCGTATACTTTTCGCTGCTGCGTGAGCAGAATCGGCACGCCGGAGAGGAGAAAGATCAGAACGAGCTACCTATTGCTGACACTGTAAGGTGCTTTATTAGACGGCATACCCGTAGAGTACGAGAGAAAAGCTCGTCCGAGAGTACCGGGCGTCCGAGACCAATGACCTGTCATGGCAGTACTCCGGTACATCCGAAAGGATTATGTTATTTTCAAGACAGGGCGGCGATAGTGCCACATTGGGACGAGTGAGCCGTGTCGCTGGGCGTCCTGCTGCAGCTGTTTTTTTTTTTTTTTAAAAAAAAACCGTTCTCGTGAATGCGACAGGGACGCTTTGTTTTTCTCACGATGACCGTTAGATCGGGACGGCAGAAAAAGGCCATTTTGGAGACTTTGTTGGCGGTAGAGGTACGAGCACACGTATCGTGGGTACTTTTGCACTTGAACTGTGCATGTACTCTACGTGCCGCGCATGTACCATTGGTACAGAGGAAGATACATGGCACCTTAACCCCCAAACATCGGACGAAACAGCAGGGGACATGCCTTTTCGCTTTTCGTAGCGTGGCGTGCTTGCCATTTTTACAGCCGGCAACGTGCCTGTGCCTGTGCAGCGGGCGCACTAGAGCTTCAAGTGGAGACGGGAGCAGAGCCGAGCGGGCCAAGTCGTTTGTACTCGTAAGGAGTAAGAGAGAAACAGCAAGAGCAAATACTGGGAGGGAAGAGCCGTGTGTGGAAAGCGAGCTTGACATTCGAAATACGGACTACGAGTATGGCGCTTTGATACGAAACACGAAGAGTACTCCGTAGCCGTAAAATGCCCACGCCACTTGGTGTTAGGTGACATTGACACGCGGCACATTTTTTGTAAGCAGCATGGCATGGCAGGGAAAGAAGCTCAAGGGCTGTTTAAAAAAAAAAGATGCGAATAAATGCAAATAAAATGATCATTTTACAAAAATAGGTTAAATTATCGCCGCTCAGAAAAAAAAAACGATTGGTCCAAAGCCGAAAAATTTGCTCTTTGGCGCCGACAGGGCCGCCTAGCAAAGAACGATCAAACAACCGGCAGGAGCCCCATTCTCCACCTGCGACCCATTTTTATCTGGTGCCAAGGCAAAAGCTACTCCGAACAAAGCACGACGTATCCGTACCGAGCGCTGTGAGCAAGGCGTTGGGAGTCTGAAACCCTTTTTTCTTCTTCTTGTTGTTGCTGATCAAGAACTTTCATATGAAACATTTTCTGGCTGAATTTTTTTTGCCCTGTTCCCAAGAAATCGTTCCAGCTGTTTGGGAAGGTGAGAGACAATGTTCCACGCGCAAAATATGGAGAGAGGGGAAAAGGGGAAAGAGCGACGGGCGCAGACGAGCGTACGGAGTACGGGCGTACGTGCCTGCAACTGCCTGCAAGATACATGTCATGTACGAGCTTCCATATGAGTTTAGCACACCGTATTTGCCCTCTCCTTCCATACTCCGTACACTCCGTTGGCAGACATGTGAAAGGCCAAGATGCTTTTCATATGATTCCGTGCCCGTGATTTTTCACACTCATTAGTAAAGTAAGAAAAAAAAAGAATCTCTCCTTGTGATCGAATACGAGTAGCACCGAGGCTTTAGTGGCTGGACGCCTCGTAACCAATCAGGGGCGCCAATGACAGTCAAGTTTTGGTTCAAGGGGGGCAGGAGCCCATCTTTTTCATTGACTGAACGTCATGTTGGGGCATTTCCCACTTTTTAAAATCAGTTTTAAAAATCAATTGCAGAATATGAAAGAGTCATCATCGTTCCTCACCGATCGCTCATTTCCCACATCTTCCGGCGACAGGGCCGAGGAGGCAAGCGAAGCGAAGCGAGGTCACAAAAACCGCCTAGATCAATTTTATTATTTTTTTTTTGAAAAAAGAAAATAAAAAAAGGACCTCCACTCCACTCGCAAAAAGAAACCAGATTGTTCACAGGAGGAAACTTCCGCGAGAGTGGTCCAGACACGAAATGCTTTTTGCTAGATCCGCATTGCATACTCGTAGAAAAGCTGCATGAGGGTGGATACCAACCACGTACTCCGTAATGAAGGAGAGGTACGGGAGTACGGGAGTACGAGTACAAGGCCTTGTCGGCCTTTACGGAGTCGCGATCGTGCGAGGAAAAAGGTACGAGTGTACAAAGTACGAGTACTCGTACATGTATCTTTTTACGTGCAAAACTCGTACTCCGTAACTCGTTGTTCGTACTCGCAGGCCAATGGCGGCCGGCAGGCAGACAATACATGTGCCCTTGTAATAATGTACCAAAGTATCACCTGCGATGTATCAAGCTACGTTGGTAGTTACTTTGGAGCTCGTTACTTTGTCCACAGAATGGAGGACTTGGGGCTGTCAAAAAACGTGGTAGCCAAAGAGCAGACAGAAAAAATGAAAAAAAAAAAAAAAAATAAAACACTCGACGATACTTAAGCAAAATAGAAATAAGCATACTTTTCTTCTCCCCCCCTCTATTAACCGCCCACATCCATTTTAGATTTGCCGGCCACGAAGCCATATCCTTTTGAGCCGCCTCTACCCATTTTCGTATGCATGCCAATCGGGATATTGCGGGCCAGAAATAGAATGAGCCGTTCCAGCGTCGCGGGAGAACGACCGACGGGATGAAGATGGTCCATCGGAGAATGTTTATGAAGGGACGGTTGGGTATTCGTGATCCGTACTCGTAGTTTGGTACTCCCGTACTTTGGCATGTCACTGATATGTGGCGCGGTGTGGCTGAAAGGTGCCACCGCACTGACCGCGGTGACGACATGGGACTGTCGCACACATACACGCATACACAGATACGTAGATACACCGCACACACCTACAAGACCGCACACACACATATCTCTTTTGAAAGAAAAGAATCTTGGTTCATTCTGACAACGGTGGTCAACGGTGGTTCAACCGCAACTGGCAGGGCTGACACCATCACGAGAGTGTTTCTTGTGTCTCCTCTACACCTGCCACCTGGGCGTGGTTATATGGGGATGATGAGCCGTATTATGTTGCCTGTCTCGTCTCGTCTCTGGTGTCGTGTGCGACGTTGTGCAAAAGGGAGGCTTTTGCGACGTTTTGAAAAACGGCCGTGGGCTGTTTCAGAGACGTTTGTTGTGTGAGGCCAGGGTGAGGTCATCGAAAGAAAAGAGAAGAAACCGTTGAGGAACACAAGTCAAAAAAGGGGGGACTTTGTACTCGTAGCAATGATGCAATACCGACAAGAAAAAAATACGTAACCTTGTATCTGTACCGTTTTGACAGGCCGTTGTAACTCTTTGTTGCATTTGGTGACAGGTAAGTATCGAGGTATCAAGGTATCATGGTCCCTTTTTGCGCACCATTGCGATTCCGCAAAACACATCTATCGGACCCGAAAAATAAACCATCGACAAGTGGACCACGATTAGATGGTGTAAAAATTATACACATCATCCTTTTTCGGTGATATTTGTATTTTCGTGCATGTGTTGTCAAAAGCACCATCAGGATCATATCACGTGACACCTTATACAGAACGACATACGTCATACATCATTGTGTAAAATACATACAAAATCAAAGACGAGTCTATTATCATTGCGCTTTTTTTAAAAAAATGTCACTGTGGTCTATCCCTCCACAGTTTTACATCCCGCGAATTTATTGCTGCTGCTTGATGGTCTCAACGTAGTCGCGGACCGAGTCGGTAAAGGAGACATCCTGCTTCATGCCGAGGGAGAGGGCGAGGCTGTTGTCAAAGTCGTCGGCCCAGGAGTAGAGGGTGGACTTGAGCTCGGGGACCTCGCGCTCCTCGACGAGGGCGACGGCCTCCTTGCCGCCGACGGCCTCGAGGGCGTCGAGCATCTGCTGGACGGTGACGGCGAAGCCGGGCATGTTGACGGAGCGGCGGTGGAAGGGCAGAGCGTCGCGCTTGAGGGTGAGGGCGACCTTGAGGTTGGCCACGAGCATCTTGGGCGAGCTCATCCAGTGGCGCCAGGCGCGGTCCTTGAGCGGGACGACGCAAGGCTGGCCGTTGAGGGGCTCGCGGATGATGCCCGACAGGAAGCTCGAGATGGCGGCGCTGGGGGCACCGGGGCGCACGGAGATGGTAGGGAAACGCAGCGAGAAACCGTTGATGAGGTTGCGGCGAGTGTAGTCGTTGATCAGCATCTCACACATGACTTTTTCATAGTTAGCGGGGCTGTACAAGACTCGCTCGTGGCCTTTTTTCTTCTACTTTTTTTTTCATACCTTTTTGGCAGCCGTACGACATCTCGGGCGTGGGGATGTCGTCCTCGGTGACGCCCGTCTTGGGAACGGGGCGGCCGTAGACAGCCTCGCTGGAGGCGTAGAGAACACGCACGCCGGGGCACGTCTTGGCGAGCGCGTGGATGACGGCGCGCGTGGCGTCGACATTGACACGGTAGCCGAGCTCGAGGTTGGCCTCGGCGCCCGAGGACATGATGCCGTGCAGCAGGATGGCCGAGTCGAGATCGGCGCTCACGATCGAGGCCGCGGACTCGAAGAGGTCGGCCTTGATGCAGGTGGCATTCTTGGGGTACTTGACACCGGCCGGGACGGGGGGCTCGATGATGTCGGTCAGGATCAGCTGGGTGTCGGCATCGTCAAGGAGAGCCTTGGCCGTGATCTGGCCAATGAAGCCAGCAGCGCCCGTTATTAAGACCTTCATGGTGATGATGTGAGGGGATTGGGGAGGGAAGGGGGGTATCTGTGCGAGAGAAGGAGGAGTAGAATGACGGAGAGAAAGTAGGAGAGGAAAAGAGAAAGAAAAGATGAGATAAGAGAAGAAGATGAGAGAAGATGAGAGAACAGAGGAGAGCAAGAAATGTCGGAAAACACTCGAGCAAGAAAAAAAAAATGATGACGATGTGCGGGGAATATGAGGGGATGACGGAGAGAAGATGAGGAGACAAGAGACACGACCGACAGAGACGAGGATATGTATATTGAGAAATTATGCCGTCTCTTACAAGGGAGACCGCAAAGGGACACAACGACACCATGCCTCTCGGCGTGAAATCTCTCAGAGACCGGCCTCCGGTCCGGCGTTTGTCGGTCTAATGCTCGACGCAGACAGACCCCTCACAAGAGCAACAAGAGCAACGTGCATGCACAACATCGCAGCGGCGCCTGAATGGTTCCGCAATATTAGTGGAGCGTTGGACCAGGTCCGGGACAACTTTGCGAGAAGTTTTGCGAGTCACGCGCAGCTCACAGCTGGCAGGAATAGGAAAGTAACGCGGCGCACGGAGGGTTCTGTACGGAGTACGAGGATCTGCGGAGTACGAGCAGGTAGAACACGGAGTAGTGGACGGCATACGTCAAACTAGCGTACTTGGTATGGAGTATGGAGTACCTAGACGTAATGCGGAAGGTGAAGCAGGGGGTGGATGTAAGCCGACGGGCTTGGGGCGGGGATAGAATGGAGAACTGGAGTGAATTTACGTTGAAAAAAACAAGGCCAGAAAAATAAAGCAAAATACACGTAAAATACTCTGTAGAAAATCAACGACTAGAGAAGAGTTATGTTTCCCATTCTTGCTATGCAAAGCTGGCGGAAGATGGAGAAACTGGAGAAACTGGAGGCCGGGGCCTGGGGCAGTGGGACGGAGGGGCGGGGCGGTGGTGGCAAACCGAGCCAACACTAGAGGATCTAGGGGAGCAGCATCCGGCGCAATGATGCGCCGGACAGGAGGGACGCCGAGTTCGCGCATCTTGTTTTCCTGTCGTATGACCGGCGAAAGCGGAGGAAGAGGGGGCCAAGACGGAGGGTGAGAGAATAATAGAGAAGCCCAACTGGGGTTTGTTTTTTTCCAAAGCGTGATTTTGCGTAGTCGTATATATTTATATAAACGAGGAAGTTTGGGGAAGTGGGATCCTTCTGATTCTTCTTCTGACGTCTTTATCTCTTCTCTGTTATCAACAAGATCATTTCTTTTGCATCTTTCTCCAACACTCTTCAACTTTACCTTTTTACCCAAGTCTACCATTTACCATCATTCAAAATGCCGTCGGCTACTACTCCCTCTGCCTCTGAGCGGGTGAACAGCACCTTCAAGTGAGTTCTATCTTGTTATGCTCATGACAATGCCACCTCTTCTTCTTTCATAAAAACCAATATTTCTAACACCCCACCCAGGATCCAGAACCCTGGCGGTGACTGGCGCGATGAGCTCGAGAAGAAGGGCTACGTCGTTGTCAAGGGCGCTGTTCCCAAGGAGCGCGCCGCCTACTACCAGCAGAAGGCCTTTGAGTGGCTCAAGTCGTTTGACTCGAGCCTGGACCTGAACGACCCCGAGACGTGGAAGAAGGCGGACCTGCCGATCCAGACGGACAAGAACACGTACGAGCACTACAGCGTGGTGCACGAGAAGTTTATGTGGGAGGCGAGACAGGAGCCCGGCGTGCTGGATGCGTTTGCCAAGATCTGGGGCACGGACGAGCTGATCGTGTCGTTTGACTCGCTCAACGTGACGCTTCCTGGCCTGAAGCCGGCGCGCGCGCCGTGGCCGCACGTCGACCAGGCCCCCCGCAAGCGCGGCCTGCACTGCATCCAGGGCATCATCAACCTGAGCCACGCGGGCCCCGAGGACGGCTCGCTGTGCGTCATGGACGGCTCGTCGCCGCTGACGGAGGAGTTCTTTGACACCATGACCAACCCGGCCGACTGGGAGTACAAGGACAACCGCTACTTTGACGACAAGGACATGGACTGGTTCCGCCAGCGCGGCGTCAAGCCCATCCGCGTCCAGGCCGAGCCCGGCGACCTGATCCTCTGGGACTCGCGCTGCATCCACTGGGGCGGCGAGCCCACCGAGAAGAGCAACACCATCCGCACCGTCATCTACGCCGCCTACGCCCCCGCCAAGCTGGCTTCCGAGGAGGCCCTGGCCGAGAAGAAGCGCGTCTTTGAGGCCAACGGCGCCACCACCCACTGGCCTCACACCAACATCAAGCTGCGCGACCTGCTGGCCCGTCACCCCGACGGCACCCCGGATACTCGCAACCGCGCCCAGCCTCTCGAGCCGGCCGAGCACACCGACAAGCTGCTCAAGCTGGCCGGTATCAAGGCCTACTAAGCGCAAGCAAGAGAGGATAGCCCTTTTTTAACCTCTTCCCCCCCC
>JAGKRZ010000521.1:0-13684 GCA_020002355.1 Intubia oerlemansii
GGGGGGTGTCTGAGAGGGCAATGGAGAAGTCGAGTAGATTTTTTTTTTTAAAAAAAAGCTTGTAACAAATTTTGAAATTTTATTTATTTCTAAAAAAGGAACAAAAAATACAACAAAAATCATACATTGTTCTCTTTCACGACCAGAAATAGAACCAACAAGCTCGCGTCTCACCCGATGTCGTATCTCGTATTATTTTGCCGTCTTTTTTGCCGTCGTTTTCCATTGTCTTTGTGTGCTCCCGGTTCCGGCCGCTGGACTTTGTCCACTCTTGTTGTTTTGGGAGGAGACGTGAAGCGCCGTAGCAAGAAAAAAAGTAAACAAATGACGTAGCACGCTACACGTCTAGCGGCCAATCGCGGCGCGTCTACGGGGCTGCGCGAAAATGGCGCTAGTAGCGCGATATCACGTGAGAATAGCGAGCGCGTACGAGTACACCGTACTCCGTACTGAATCGTACCTACGGGGATTTGTGAGCAACCATTCCCCATTGTGTGTGTCCTGCCTCATGTCCCAAATGCCGCGTCTTTGCTTCCCATCAGCCGACAAAATGTGACGGTTCCTGCTGATTTGACAGCCTGATATTGGCGTATGAACTGGCATGAAAACTTGGCCCAATATAGTCGGTCCAGCTGGGACTCTCGTAGTACTTTTTGCGTCGTGAACAAAAAGTACCCGGACTTATCCGGTGACGTTGAGACTGATCAGTTTTTTGTCGCTGTAGAAGTCTCAATAGCGGAAAAAACCCTACTACACCAAATGCGTACATTTTACCCTGCACGCTCATGATAGACACCGCGAACGACGGAACACGAAAATCCCCCTTGATGGGCGCGACTGTTGACGGCAATCTTCTTTGGTAGACACACGCACGATTAAAAGAGTGTGTGACTTTTCACGTGACAAAACATACACAGTCAACGGCGGCCAGCGGCGGTTACAACGGCGGTTACAACGGCAGCCAGCGGCGACCAGAATGAACACCTGCACATGGCTTCCGAAGAGCAGTAGTGATTTAGAGGCATCAGGATATCATATAGGGAATATATTCGTAAAGCATCAACACATCTTCTAAACACTGCCTCACCAGGCCCAAAAACGAGGCTGAGCTTGAATCACGTGACACCATCTATTATTAGGTCATCGATGTGATGCAATGCGACGCTAAAGAGCTGGGCCACGTCTCGAAAGGGGTGAGGTGAGAGCTCTCGTCACAACATACACATTCTCTCTCATCACAAACAGTCGGCATTTCCAAACAAGGCCCTCCCGTCAACTGAGCCAAACCTTGTTCCGACACGCTCGCGCTACTTATACATTTTTTCAATCGAAAATAAAAAAACACTGGCAAATGGCGAGCACTCTCCTCGACATTGTCTACTCGATGGGCAGCTGCCTGTCGTGTTTCCCGAGCACGCCGACGCTGCGGATCAATGGTCGGAGTTTCAAGATCTTGCGGCTGCTGGGCGAGGGCGGCTTCTCGTACGTGTACCTTGTGCAGGACAATGCGACGGCGGAGCTGTTTGCGCTGAAGAAGATCCGGTGTCCGTTTGGAGCGGAGTCGGTGGCGCAAGCGATGCGGGAGGTGGAGGCGTACCGGCTGTTTGCGCACAGCAGCAACATTATCCACTCGGTCGACTACAGTGTTGCGACGGAGCGCGGCAGCAGCAGCGGCGGGATTGGTGATGGCGGCGGCGGTCCGGCCAAGACGGTGTACATTGTGCTGCCGTACTACCGCCGGGGCAACCTGCAAGACATGATCAATGCCAACCTGGTGAACCACGCGCAGTTTCCCGAGAAGCAGCTGATGCGCTTGTTCCTGGGCGTGTGTCGTGCGCTGCGGGATATGCACATCTACCAGGGGACGGCGGCGTCTGCGGGTGCCGGGGGAAGTGGAGGGCCGTCGACACCGCACGAGAACATGACGGTTCCCGGCTCTGGATCTCGGTCTGGATCCCGCGGTCGCGTTGCAGGATCTTCGCCGGCCCCAGGCGGCAGCAGCAACAGCGCAGCAGCAGCAGGCGCCGACGATGACTTTGAAGCCGAGCAGGAGCGGCCGCTCATGGCCGACGAGCAGTCGCATGTGGGCGGCAGCAAGAGCTATGCCCACAGAGATATCAAGCCGGGTAAGATTATACCATCTACACTTTTTTTTGTCGTCCTCCCGCTAACCGCCCAGGAAACATTATGATTGCCGACGACGGGGTGACGCCGATTCTGATGGATCTCGGATCGATTGCGGACAGCCCGCTGGCGATTACGTCGAGGAGCATGGCGGTGGCGACGCAGGATGTGGCGGCCGAGCACAGCACGATGCCGTACCGGGCACCCGAGCTGTTTGATGTCAAGACGGGCAGCGTCGTGGACACCAAGGTGGACATTTGGTCGCTGGGGTGCACGCTGTATGCCTGCCTGGTGGGCAAATCGCCCTTTGAGATGCGGTCCGACGAGACGGGCGGCTCGCTGCAGATTTGCATTCTGGGCGGCGACTGGCGCTTCCCCGATGAGGGTCCCGGCGGCAAGAAGCGTGCCGCGCCACCTCCGCGGCGGACAGGCACGGGCATGAGCGGGTCTGGTGCTGGCGGTGCTGGTGCTGGCGGTAGTGACGAGGCGGCCAGCATCAGCGAGCCTGTTCGCAATGTTGTGCGGAAATGTCTCAATGTCGAACCGGCCGAGCGGCCCGACATTGATGAGCTGATCAAGCTCGTTGAGGAGACGCTGGAAGAGCTGGACTAGACTGCTCTCTGAGGATGGTTGTTTGTTCCTTCTGATTTTTTCTGTGTGTGTCTTTGGTTCTCCTTTTTGCATTCTTTTTGTTGTTGTCTTCTTTCTCATACCTGGGATGCCAGAAACGCCAATCCCCATGACGCACATGCGATGCAAAGCTGTATAACTATCTCTGCATTTTTTGTCTGATTTTTACTCCAGGGCTGGGACTTGTTTCGATTTCGTTCACAGGCGTAGATAGTTTGCGCCATTCATTTGATGACCTTCAGGATTCGCCTTTTCACGGATGTAGGAAGATTCCGTCTTCACATATGATGATAAATTGGCAAGATGACAGGCTCTTTCCACGAACAATACACTTGAAAGACAAGTGTTTACGTATTGACAGTAGGTGTCTACTATAGGTAGCGTACCATTTGAAAGTCTACCACACTATCAGATAATAGGTGCTCTGCAGGTACAAAAAAAAAAGCAGCAACAGCTATTCAAACAGGATTCGTAGGTAGGAGGAAAGCAGCAAAGTCCAAACAAATAACAACATAGGGATATAAAGCAAGATACAATACACAAACACACAGTCATCTGACGTCGACCCTTAGTTCTTCTTCACCTCCTTCAGCTCGACACGGTACGTGGCCACCTCAAAGGTGCGCAGGTCGACATCAAAGGTGTCGGCCTTGACCGCCCAGCTGGCCTCATCCAGCTGCTGGCTGACCACCAGGGCCTCCTCGTCGTCCTCGAGCGCGTTGGTCTTGAAAACGCGGGCCACGCGCCAGCCGTCCACATTGACGGCCACGGTACCGCGAGCGCGACCACCCAGACTGTCATAGATGCGCAGAACCACACTGTGCGACTTGCGCGGCTCGGGCAGGTAAGGGCCGTCGGCGTCCTTGGCCGTCTGGCTGCGGACGTCGGCGTCGTCCTCGGCGCGCTTGACGGTGTCGAGGACGAGCGAGTCGTCGCCCGTCAGGGAGATGGGGTTCTTGCCCGTGGCAGCCGCGACCGGAGACGTCGAGAGAGACGACGCGGGCTGGCGGAGGACGGTCTTGAGCGGGTTGTTGAACTCGTAGCCCTTGCGGACGGTGGCGGCACCGAGGCTGCCCTGGTGCGGCATGATGGCCCAGCGGATCTGGTGGTGGCCCATGTCGGCGTGGGCGTCGGGGGCCTTGGGGGAGCGCAGCAGCGACAGACGCATGAGGTTGCCGACAGTGGCGAAGCCGTACTTGCTGTCGTTGAGGATGGACACGCCGTAGCCGTTCTCGGACAGGTCGGCAAACTTGTGGCAGCAGACCTCGAACTTGGCCATGTCCCAGCTGGTGTTGTAGTGCGTGGGGCGGCGGACGAGACCAAACTGCGTCTCGTAGGTGGCCTCGGTGTTACGGACGGACACGGGGAACTCGACCTTGAGGAACTTCATGGTCTCGTGCCAGTCGACGTCGCTGGTGACCTCGACAATGGACGGCTCGCCAGGGATGGCGGCGGTCAGGCTGATGGTCGTGACGATGCTGCTGTCCTTGCTGATGGGCGTCTTGGTGACGACGCTGACGCGGTGCGCCTTCTTCTCGCCGATGAAGGTCTCGCTGTTGCTCAGCTCCTGGCGCGTGTCGAGGTGGAAGACCTCGACGTCCCAGGCCTGCCAGTACAGCGGCTTGTCGTCAAAGATGACAAACTGGTTGCCCTTGCCGCCGGGCGCAATGACCTCGCGCTGGGCGGCAAAGTCGTAGAGCGACGTGATGACGCCCTCGTTGATGGTGACGCGCAGGTCGGCGTTCTGCATGACAAACACGCCCTTGGATTCTTCCTTGATGGTGACGGCGGGTTTGGAGGGGCTGGTAGAACCCTGGAGGGAGAGGGTCTCCAGAGAGAGGCCACCCATCGACGCCGACGACAGGGCAGACGCCGGCAAAAGAGGACCGCTGCCCGAGACATAGACGGGGGTGTCGAGGCCCGGCAGGTCGACAATGGCCTTGCGCGGCCAGGGGAGGGTGTTGACGACGGCGATTTCGCGGACGCTCTCGCCGACCAAGTCCTCGCCGTCGACGACCTCCTGGAAGTCGCCGAGGGCGCGGTAGACAGAGTCGAGGACGCGGTCGGCGGTTTCAAAGAGCTTGGCGTAGAGCTCGTCCGAGTCGTCGTAGCACATCTCGATGGAGCTGCCGGGCAGACAGTCGTGGAACTGGCAGAGCAGGGTGGCCTCCCACATGTCGTCAATGTCGGCCTTGGGGTAGCGGAAGGCGGTGCCGGGCTTCAGGGAAGCGAGGGTGGCGAGGTACTCAATGTCGCGCAGGATGCACTCGGCGCGGCGGTTGTTGCGCTTGTTGTTGGCCTGGGTGGTGTAGGTGCCGCGGTGCAGCTCAAAGTAGAGCTCGCCGTACCAGGTGACGAGGCTGTCGGCCTTGGCCTCGAGGCGGTCGAAGAAGCCGTCGACGGTCTGGCCGAGGTGGACGCGGGGCAGCAGGCCAACGGTGTCGGCCATGCCGCGGCAGCGACGCAGCTTCTCGACGTGCTGCCAGGTGGGGCCGCCGCCGCCGTCGCCCTTGCCAAAGACGAGCAGGGAGGAGTGGTCCTGGTCCATGGACTTGTGCTGGGTGACGCTGCGGCGCACGTCGCCGAAATGGGCCTCGGCGGTGTAGGTCTCGGAGGGGGGCATGTGGCAGATGACCTGGGAGCCGTCGAGGGCGACCCAGTTGAAGGTGGTGTGGGGGAACTTGTTGATGTTGTTCCAGCTGAGCTTCTGGGTGAGGAAGCGGGTCATGCCGGAGATGCGGCACAGCTGGGGCAGCTGGCTGGAGTAGCCAAAGGTGTCGGGCAGCCAGAAGGTCTGGCAGCGCTGGCCAAAGTGGCCCTCGAAGAAGCGCTGGCCGTAGAGGAACTGGCGCACGAGGGCCTCGCCGCTGGGCATGTTGGTGTCGTGCTCGACCCAGGAGCCGCCGATGGGGTGGAACTGGCCGGCGCGGACCTTGGCGCCGACGCGCTCGTAGACGCTGGGGTAGAACTGCTTGAGCCACTTGTACTGCTGCGCCTGCGAGCAGGCAAAGTTGAGCTCGGGGAACTGGTCCATCAGGTTGCACTGGTTGGTCCACGAGCGCGCGACCTTGCGCTTGGTCTCGGCCCACGGCCACAGCCAGCACGTGTCGATGTGGCAGTGGCCAATGGCAAAGACAATGGGCTCCTTGCCGGGCTTGGTCTCGAAGACGGCCGACGAGTCGACGCGCGGGCCCAGGTACTCCTCGGCGATCTTGCGCGCGCGGCCAATGGACGCGGGGTTGCCACGCTCAAAGGTGTCGATCATGCGCGTCGCCACGTCGAGCGCCTTGTGCTGCTCCCACGAGTCCGTCGGGAACTCGCGCGCCGCGTCGCCAATGATCCAGATGTCGATGTACAGCTGCCGCGCCGCGTAGTTGACCGCCACAATGTCCGCCTGCGCCAGCCGGAAGAAGCGGTTCGGGTCCGGCGGCTGGATGCTGTCACCACCCGCCGCGTTGCCAAACATGCCGTTGCACGCCATCTCCACGTACACCGTGTGCGTCTTGCCGTCGCGGAAGCCGTCCGGCAGCACCCACTCGATGCGCTCGCCGCCGCCCGTCAGGCCCTGCAGCGGCTCGCCCTTGTCCGACCAGATCAGGCCCTCGTTATTGCCGTCCCAGTGGAACTCGAGCAGCTCCTTCTTGCGCAGGCTCGCCGGCACCGTCAGCTCTACCCGGAACCAGTGCGTCGACCACGACGGGCCAAACGACGCGCCCACCGCCGTCTCCTCGAACTTTTGCTTGACTGCGTGTGCAAACGTCGGCCGCTCGAGATTGGGAGCGCTCCATTTCGACAGCTTGACGTGCGGCTTTCCCGAGGCAACGCCCTCGTCCATCATTCTGTGGGGGAAGGGGGTAGCAATGTTAGTATGGGGTATAGTAGAAAAACAAGAAGAAAAAAAGCAAACGTCATCCAACTGCCATCCAACGACCCAACTGCAATTCATAATACATACGACAACAGGTTGACCTTTTCCCACTGGCCCGGCGAGTAGAATTGGCTGATGCGCTCGCGGTAGATGCCGGCGATGCGCTGTCCCACTGGCCGCTCAGCCAGCTGCGGGTAGCTTCCATGGCTGTGGAAGTTTGGCATCCGTTCTCCGCCGCCCATGATGATGGTTTTCTGATAATGGCGATGCCGAATAAACGAGACGAGACTTTTTATTGGGAAGGAGGAAGAGGAGGAGGAGGGACGATCGTAGGACGGTGTGCGTGTGTGGGGAAAGGAGAGTTGCAGGGTTCTAGGGACGATTGTAGGTGAAGATGATGTAGGGAGACAGCTATAGGTTGTATAGGTGGTCTGTAGGGTGGTAACGAAAGAAGATGGTGATGATGTGTTGGCGAAAAAAGAGTGGAAAACAAAGACGACAAACAAAGGAAGAGATAGGCGAGCGGCGTCCGAGGCTGTGTGGCTGGGTTAGGAAGGTGCGACGCACGATGCCGGTGTTCCTGCCTCGTTCCCCGCAACTCGACTCCGCACTACGAGAACGGTCTACGTCGTGCCAACACCCGAAAACAGCTGTTTGTGGGACCTATGCATTACGTATGCAGCTTCCCATTGGCTTTCCCGTAGCTTGTGGGTCCCGTGGTACTTTACAAATGCGTGTGTTTGCCAGCGAAATGGGATGTACCACGCCAGCTGCACCTCCGCTGGCAGCTTTATCGTTAGGGCTATCGCCGGCATGCTAGCGAGTGACTTGTATTTGTGTGCAGTTAATATGGTTGTGGAAGTACCCAAGCGAGCAGCACACCGCTTTCGTCTGTCTGGCGACATACGCGGCATTCCACGGAGCTTCAGCCATGAAGTCAGCTGTTTTAAGATTTTGTGTGTTTTCTGCCTTGTGGTAAAGGCTCCCGTCCTTTGATAGTGTTGTAAAAAATTAATCCGGTGGAATTTTTACCGGGTAGATTTTTAGTCAATATTTGCCCGGGCACCAAGTAATGAGAGATGGCATACTATTTGCCTTGTATTTCAGGACATGAAACTCCTCCTCCGGCTGGGACATCTCACGTCCATCGGGTGTGACCTTCCACACCACCTATATCTCCGTCTGCATACGAGTAAAGTTCCATGGTCACGGAAATTTTAGCATCACAAAAATCTTACATGGCCCCCCTATGTATCTTTGAGCAAATAGAATAAACAACCTGGTCGTGATATCCCTTTGTCCGGAAGGCATAAAAGTCACTTGTATGAGACCAAGAGACCGTTGAGAGAGGGCTCATTTTTATTTATTTATTTTTCTTTTTTTTTCACTTCCTCATCAACGTCCATAAAGGTACGAAACACCATGGACACACCACTAACCAAAAAAGGCACTCCACATGATCATTCTCACGTTGCATGCTGACGTTGCAAAAAACAGCAAAAACAAGACTCGGCCAACGGTATTGTTGAGCTCGGCAGTCTTCCGCCGCGCTGGGTTCAAGAGCCAAAAATACGAGACGAGTACTCGTAGGAGTCCACGTGCCCGTGGATCGTGCAACAGAACAGGAAACGGAATGCGACAGGATTATTTCCTTTTATGGACATGAAACTGACGGAGAAGAAGAAAAGGAACGCAAAGAAAGTTGAATAAAAGCCAAAGAGGGCAGGGAATATACTCGTAAAGCGTAAAAAAAAAAAAAAAAAAAAAACCTGGACATTCTGATCTGATGTCAGACGGCGCACGATATCGGTGCAAAGGGCATCACGCACCATACCATCCGAGCATCAGAGTAGCATTCTAAGAGGGCTACATGTATGGAGTACATGCAATGTACAAGGAACGAGGGAAGTAACTAGAAGAGGAAGAAGGGTGGTCACCTCCATCCCAATCCAGCAAACCAGCTCCCACGGTGAGAGCAAATTAGGATCGTTCTCTTTTCTTACGTCTCGAAACAGTAGGCACATATGACTTGTCAAAAAAGCTAGACAGTTCTCACAACAGCACCGGGGAGATATATCCGGTCAAGGTGAAATCCAAAAGGGAGAGCCCCAGAGGTGCACGGCACGAGGAACAGGAGACGTCAGGGGCCAAGAGAGATGCAAATCAAGTGTTGAGCTCTCTCGACGGACGATGGTCAAGTATATGATGCAGCATATAGTAACGGTATGCCATCGTATGGTTGGTGCATGATATTGTTGGAGAATGAAATACGCAAGTTACATGTACTGGCAAGTACCCAGACGACGCCGGCAGTGCTTCCTTGGACACTGTAGATGATTGGGTGATGGCTGGATGTAAGACCGTTGT
Organism: Intubia oerlemansii; assembly: GCA_020002355.1. Taxonomy (NCBI): domain Eukaryota; kingdom Fungi; phylum Ascomycota; class Sordariomycetes; order Ophiostomatales; family Ophiostomataceae; genus Intubia; species Intubia oerlemansii. The sequence goes on from JAGKRZ010000521.1 coordinate 8,990, forward strand.
GACGTCCGCTTCGTGCATTGCAGCCGATGGCGTGGAGCCGAGTATGCAGCCATCTCGTCACAGCGGAGAGTTTCCTATGAGTCCATATATTCGGTAGTATATAGCAAGAGCATGACTGTCATGACTGTTCGTGAAGAGATGTGTGCCATACTCGCGTTCTTCTCCGATATATGCCTGATAGGTACACTGTACGTTGAAATGATCTTGTTCTCTAAGCGGTTAAAGTTGCGATGTTGAGGAAAAAGGAAAGAAATAAATCGTAAAAAAAAATAAAAACAATCATGGCCAAGAAATCTAGAAGAGTATTAACGAATAGGAAAAAAGCAAAATGAGACCAAAAAAAGGCGTCAAGGTCGAACCAAAAAAACACCACGGAAGAAGCAAATACGAATCAGAGAAACGAGACGGCAAGAAAAAAAAAAGAAAAAAAAGAAAATGCTGTCAAAACACACAAATAAGACGTGCCCAATCGGCCCTTTCACAAATTCCGGTACAGGGGAGGGGGGTGTATTGTGCACAGTACATCCAATGAGAGTCATGTACAAGCAAAGACTTGTACTCCGTACCTACCTGCTTGTAGCCAAAATAGCAAAGTTCACGCCCCCCCATTTCAACGGCACTGTGCTCCGATCTCCCTCGCGTGCTTCCCCCTTGGGGGTTAAAGGACGCACAGACGTTGCTTCCTTTTGCTTTTTGCTACCTTGGTGCTCGGGTAAAAGCGTTCGATCTGTGAAAAAAAGAAAGTACAATTTGCATGTATTGTACTCGTACGCGCATCGATATGGCACGGACAAATTACATGTGAATGTCCATGATATGATGGTACTCGTAAATACAATGGTAGGTGTGTATGCGCATGTAGGTTGGATATCTGTCTATACAGCTCCGTGTTACACAAGTCATGGATATCATGCACACGAGCAACTGCGGTGAATGACGTTTTTTTTTTGGTGCTTTGTTTGAGAGAGAGGGTGTCATCTTCTTGTTCCCCATCTTGCTAATCAACTCGAATGAGGTATCATACGGACTAAAGTACGAGTAAGTATCCATTACACGCACCTTGTCTCTCTGATTCCCCGACTTTTGTCCTGGGCTCGTCTCCGATGCGATCGTCGGCCTCGCATAATATGACCCATCTTTATTGTTATGTTCTCCCACAAATTCAACTTCTCGTCATCCTCCTTTAATTTCATTCCACCTCTCTTCCTCACGCTCTCCACCGCACTCATTTATTTTGCAGAAACCGCGTAGGGAGTAGAGCAGAGTTTCTAGGAGTGAGCATAAAGGGGAAAGAGGTCCGTTAATCCGGATGTTTGCCGTTCGAGCCTTGCCTTGTTGCTGCTGAACAAGTGAAGCTCACCGGTCATATTTTATGCCTTTGTGACTTCACGTCACCTATTTCGGGGGGTAGCAAATGAAAGAAGGATCAAAATAACGTGTCTGTTTTTCCACCAGAAAATCCACACAAACGGGTCTCTCCGTTCATCTCCGTATGCATCTCCGTAGTCTGGACTCGACTCGGTGGCCAAAGAAGCAAATACAGCGACCAAAAGCCAAGGCAAATTAAAAAAGAAAGCAATACAAGAGGGAAAAAAGGAACAAGGCCAGAGAACTGGAACTCATCGAAAAGTCAATAATGCGACATAAGCGTGGGTCAATCATTACGCAACATACGAGTGTTGGTTGGGAAGCGAAAAAAAAGGAGAGAACAAAAAAAAAAAAGAACCAAAAAAGAGGAAGAAAAAAAGAATGCTATTCTTCCATGCGTCGTGGTACAGAGTACTACATGTACAGAGTAGAGTACGAAAGTAGGTTGATCCTTGGACCTTGCGAGTCCAGAAAGCCTTTCAATTCTTCCATTGAGTGTTCCATAAAATGGATGGTTCCCTCCCCCGATGGCAGGCCACAACTACCGGGGGAGGGGGAACACAAGTCAGCAGCCGCCACGATTGCGTGCATCTTATTCTTCATATCTCCGTATGGGGCAGGTACGAATGAAAGGTGCAGAAGCTTACGCTTTTTTGATCAGTCCCCATGACGCAATAAAATATTTGGTGATGCATGAGAAACGAGGTTTGAACGAGATTAGGGACGGCATAATACACCTCCGCTGCCTTGCATCTTTTTTTGTACGATACCTACTCCGTACATCATTGCTGCCAAGTCTTTGGTCCGAGCCCAGGTACCAAAGTAAGCTAATCTCTGCCACCTCCCCAGGCTGTAATATATACGAGTACTCGTATACATTCATGATTCTCACCTGCCTATCTGGTCATGTAGATTGAACAATACAGTGCGTATACATTTCAGGTCGTACAATGCATGAGGTTGCCCATCCCACGCATGCCACCATCGACGTTTCTTTCCTCAAAGCGGACTTGGTTCTCGTGTTTGCATCTTACATGTATGGTTGAGGGTCCCACTGCCTAATTACTTCGTTCTTTTGATACTCCCACTTTTGTTTATTTTTTTTCTCGTCATATTTTGCATGCTCTTCACTTTTCTCGTATTGATTTTTTTCTTTCCTTTTTTTTTTCATCTGTCGCTAGCGGTCTGGCAACCCGTTCTGGCTAGGGTGCCACTCGTTTGGTAAGCACCTAGCCAAAAAGCAAAAAAACGGTATCCTCAAAAACGACAGAAAATGATGAAGCTACGGGTACCTAACCTCGAGTACAGAATCAAACAAGCAACAGAATGGGAAAGCGTTGACAAGCGGCAAAATATGGATTTGAGGGGTCATTGTGTGGGAGGAACCAACAGCGACGTGACGGCTTTACCGTTGGGATGTTGGAACTTTTCTAACTCCATGGTATATTTCGCAGGGTGGCATGGTGTCTTTTGCTTTCCCGTCGTCGATTGTGGAACGTCCCGCGGGCCGCGCGCGCTGTCACGCAAAGAGACAGGCCACGGAATACTTGGCAGGATGTACTTTTTCGCGGCACAAGAGCTACAGACTGCCATTGTACATGTACCTATTGGATCAGTGACTCGGAGAAGATCCACTTTTCCAGTCAAAATAGAGGAAAGAACACTGCCAAGAAAAAGAGGGGGGGAAGGAAGAAGGGGGTTGTGATTAGCGCGCCCTGGTGGAGTGGGGGAGCTTTTACTCTGTGAGGGGGAAAAAGTTCAAGGAAAGGGCCAGGGTGATATTGGCGGATGCACGAAGCTGCAAAGGGATGCAGAGAGACGCAAAGAGGAAAGAGTGAGAGTGAGAGACAGAGACTTCTCGTACGGAGTACTACGATACTGCATTGTGATGGCCCCATTCCGTCTGCCGATAGGATACGCAGCATGCAACAGCTTTCCCCCTGCTACCCCCCCCCATGCTGGCACAACCTGTTCCCTCCTTTACCCTTCCCTTGTACCCGTGCGGTGTGCATACATGTACATGTACGAGTATTCGTTCGTCACACATCCACGCCATTAGCCTATGCACGCTGGCACGGAGTAATATTATGCACGCCAGGTACTCCGTATATTGCGACGTAAGATTCGATGTGGTATGCACGGGTAGGCACGCGAGGACTCGCATGGGCGCACGGTGCATGCGGTCGGCACAAGAAAACTTGCGGGAGATAGGTATCAGCGACGGAGTCTTCTTTTGCAAAAACCGTTGAAGACATTGGATGAGGTAGGAAAATGTGGGAGGAGGCGTGGCCGTATATAGACCCACTTTTATGTGTGTCGCGTTTGGGACCAGCACGAAAGAGGAAGGAGGGCTATCCTCTAGCAGGCAAGAGTCGCGAGGGGAAATCATCAGGGGTTTGTCGTTTCTGTGTGCATCTCGAGAACCAAGGCTCGACAAGGAAGGTAAAAAGATTCAAAAAATTAACGTTAAAAAATAAAATAAAATGGCCTGTGGCGCCGGCTACCATGGCGGACAGATGGGATTATCGTGAGCATGCTTCGTACTCGTATTTACAAAGGCTTACACTCTTACGAAATTGATTTTTGATTTTTGATTTTTCACTATCATAAAAAAAATCTTTAAACCAGAAAAAACAAGAACGGCTCACGGCTGCCTCTTTATTATCCTTAGTTTATTTAATTTCTTCCTGCCCATTTCAACTTGCATTTCCCCTTCCCTACGGAGTACCTACCAGCTAACAGCCTACGTATTTACCCGCCGACAAAGATGTCCCACCGCCCTTCCTTCGGGCCTATTAAATTGCTCGCCATAGACACTCTTCACATGAGGCTCTCTCCGCATCGTCCGTAGGATTCAAGTGCATGATACTCCGTGGAATACAACGTACATGATGTACCGCGCATTGCAGCCTTTTCCCTTTTCATTTGGTGGCTTGAAGAAAACAAAAGGCCTCCATGTAGAAAAAATTAGAGGCACAAAAAAAAAAACCCCTGGGACGGACGGCACTCCCCGCGGGACAAGACGGGATGCCACCGTGGCACCCTGCGTGACAGACGCCATGTGTTTCCATGTGCGAGACGGAGTATTGGGGTATTGGCATAGATCAAAGACTGCGACACTACACAAACGCCATACATACATAGATACACATGATATGCACTTTGCATATCGCAGTGTAGCATCTGCAGTGTAAATCAAGCGAGGTAGGAGAATATGGTTTCTGGGAGCTGCTTGGCAGTTGCATTGACATGTACTCCGAATTCGCAAAATGAGACTTTTGCAATATGAGATATCTCACTTGAAGGCGAGATTACTCCTGCAAAAAA
>JAGKRZ010000522.1:0-13527 GCA_020002355.1 Intubia oerlemansii
CTCTCTTCTTTCCTTCGCTCCTCCGTCTCCTCTATCGCCTCATCTCACCATCTCCTCTACTCTCCTCCTCTTCTCGCCATCTTATTATCTTTTTGCCATTTTTCTTTATATACCAACGATCTAGTTTATTCTTTTCTTCGCTTTTTATTTTTTATTTATTTATTTTTCAATACTCTCTTTCTCACGCTAGGCGAACGCCGTCGCCCTTCTTTATTGCTGTGATCGACAAAAATTTTCTGCTCGGGGCTTCGGCGTTGCTGCACATCACCTGCCACCTTGTTCAGTAATAGCTCCATCTGCCGTTTTTTTTCCTCTATCAACAAAAGCAAAAAGAGGCAAAAAAAAAAGTTTTCAAGCTTGCTCCGCAAAGCATTGACCACCAGCCGCGCTACCTTTGTTACGGAGAATGGAAGATGCCACTGTTGCGCCTCCTTGGGTGTGGCAGTACATGTACGAGTAGACGTACCTACTCTGCCATTGTTGATGATCTTGTTCTTTTGTCCCAGGGGCGTTGCTGGAGTACTCCGTAGGTCGTCGAGACCATGTATAAAAATAGAAAGAATAAAATAAACGGCCGACCGGCACGCACAACGGTTACGAGTAGTTTGGAGTGATGGGTGAGATGCGAGCGGCATTGTTTCTACCGGCCCATGACAAAGCATCGCCATTCTTGAGTGTTCACGTACCGTCGATGCTTGCCGTTTCTCTCCCCTCTTCTTTGCTTGCTCCTTCTCCCTTTCCACCCCAGCTCATTTCTCCCTGTTCAGACAGGCTGCCTTCACCGCCTGTTGCCGTTGCTTTCGAAACGTAACAGTTATTGCGGCATACGGATATTCGAGCTTGTTGGGCTGGACGGGTGCAGAGTAACCTCTCGAAAGGGGAACCCCTTCAGGAGGAACCCCAAGAGAGCAACCAAGCACAGGAGTGAGCTGCCCGTTTTGTGGCAGCGGGGATGAGATCCGGCCGCAGGACAGGAAAATATAGGGTAGTAGGGTACCAGTAGGATAGCTGCTGCAGGTGGTGGCATCCGCTGCAGTAGCTCGATGCGTTCGTTCCTTGCCTCATTTATTAGCTGCCGTTCCAGAACTGCTATTTTAGTTGTCTTGTTTTTTTTAGTTTTTTTTTTTTTTTTTTGAATATTGAGCATTGCATATTGAATGTGGGGGTCAGAGACACATATAAAATGTACATGTATCTTGCAAAAAGTACAAACATACGCCAAGCAACAGCCAAGGATTTATTTTATTTTTATTTTGTTCTTTATTCGTTATTCACATAATAGGAAAGAAATCTCAGTCATTGTGATGCTTGCACCCGTACGAGTGAGTATACTCGTACGCGCACGTCCACCATTGTCCACGCACATGTCCACGTAGGTGTATTCGCAATGCTCTGGCATCCAGCCCGGAGATGATAATTGGGGTCTGTGCTCGCACGGAACTGCAGTACGTGCACAGACAATGCTCACGGGAGCCATCCAACTTTTGTCTTTTTACTTACACGCCCTCCCCTTCTTTTTTTAAGCCTCTCTCAGCACACCCCCTCCGTGCAGAGAGAGTGAGTGGGAAGCTACGGAGTACGAGTAGAAAAAAGAGAGTAGGAGAGAGAGAGAAAGAGAGAAAGAGAGTGAGAGAGTGAGAGAGAGCTCTTGAGTATGAGCTAGGTAGCTACAAGGACTGGGGCGTTCGGCAAAGAGATTCGCGTACCCACACTGCGTGGGGAAGGCTGGTTTTTTTCCTGCACATGACCACAACACCCTGGCACCTGAAATTGCATGTCCCCAGTTTCACCAGGCATTGCCCGTGGGCTTTGTGCACATCTCTCTGCAGACCTGCGTACATGTATGTAAGTACATGTAGACATGTACGACGCCAAGTCGGGACCTCGCATCCAAAACGGCGGTTCGCAATGTACGAATATCTTACACGTATCTCTGACACACAAAGACACCACATCTCGACGAGACGACGGGATACGGGCTGGGGGATGGGGGGTGGGATGGGGGGAGAAGGGGGTGAAGGGTGCGTGTGATTAATTTTCATCGTTGTGGGAGTTGTGGGCGTTGTGGTAATCGTAGTGGTGGTGGCAGTGGTGGCCGTGGGGTCACGGCATGGAAAAGCCCGCTCCTGTTCCGTACCCTTTTTTTTTCAATTTTTTTTCGTCTGTTTATTATTTGCCTTCTCCTGTTGTCTCTTTCCTGTTTTGTTTTGTCAATAGTATTCCACTGCAGCGTTGCACAGCGTACCTTTTTTCCACAGACACCCACACAGACAAGCAAGTCCCATTGCCGGCGCAGATCAGACGCTGCGAAAGAACCAAGGTCCAAAAGGTCCAAAGGGTCCCCAAAGGACCTACCCAAATGGGACCATAATCGTCAGAAATGGTCAAAATAGCAGAAAAAGGAAAAAAGAAGTGACATGACGATGAGCGCTTTTCGCCATTTGTCTCCCCTCGTCTCCCCCACAACGAAGCTCTCTTTTTCATTTTTCATTTTTTAATTAATTTTTTTTTTAAAATTTAATGCCTTCCAAAATATATGTGTACTTCGTACGAGTGCTCATACATAGTCTCTCTGTGACAATGCGGCAAGTCAAGCCGCGCCCTGTGCCTTGCTGGTACCAACTGGCTGCCATGCATGCCGGCAGCGCTAATGCATACCCTGTCCATTCCAGTAACGAGGTAGAAATGACACCGAGAACGCACACCTCACGCACACACCTCACGCACACACCTCACGCACACACCCCCCACAGGGGAGCAGCTGCACGCCGTAAGACGCAAGCAAAGACGGTCAGTGCGCATCCCATGACCTCCAGATTCTGTTACGGTCTCCTGGAATGTGCAGCGACAGCCCAGCCAGCCCGTCTATCCCCTTCTCTTCACCCCCCCGCAACCAAGCAATCCCGCATTCGGAGCGGTCAGCACTCTCTCACCTCCTTGTCATACTCATCGTGGCTTGTCACTCGTACTCCGTACTCTGTAACTCGTGGCGTGCCGTGCGGGTGTCGTGACAGTCTGGGCAGTGGCTTTGTGGTATGTGTTGTGACCGGTCAAGGTACTCCGTACATGCTCGTGCACTGTAGGTAGGCATCAAAAGATGCAAGAGTCGTGAGGCAACGTGCTCTCGTCAATGGCGTTCTTCTGCCTTCCTTGCGACATCCTCTGCTCTGATTCACTCTGCGGTCGCTCCTTCTGTGAATTGTCTTGCTGAACTGTACCCCGTGATCCGTGATTCAGGGTTGCTGCTTCCCAATTTGGCCATTTCCTTCCACTGCCCACCGGTCGCTCCTTCCTCAACTGTTCGGAACAGCACCCTTTTTGGAGCCCTTCTTTCTATCCCCTCAACACTTCTCCCCCTGTTCTTCTTCTTCTTCCTCCTCTCTTCCTTTCAGCCAGCCCTGAATGTTTTATTTTTCTTTTGTCCTTCGTTCTCTTTTCACCAACCTTCAAAGACTGATTTCCGCTTCGATCACGTCTTCCAGCCAAGCTCCTTCGAACAACAACCTCTCCGGACAACCCAAAGCTCCCACTCGTCGTGTTAGTGAAACCCCCGTCTCCCGTTCCCCACTGTCTCGGGGCACGTTTGCAAATCCCTGCTGCCCACCTTGCCTTGCCCCCATTCCCAAGCAGTCTTCTGACCTGCTGCGAAATTACTCCCATCTCGATTCGATCCATCTGTCCTCTCTTTGTCTTTTCTGCCCTCCTGGAGCTGTTCCCTTGGTGCTGGCCCCTGTCTTCAAAAGGGTCCATCGACAGCCATCGACCGCCATTGGAAGCCATTGGCCTATTGCACCGGACGGACAAGCTCACCATTTGGGGAGTGCATCCTCATTGCCTCTAAACACGAAAAGCAATACCTGCATTTTCCTCCGTTTTCCTGTACCATGACCATATTTTCTTTTGCTTCAATATGGCGAAAATGCAAACGGCCACTGATCCCGGATCACGGCTTCTCGGTGGTGGGTGGCTTTTGCCGATCAGACAAAATCTCGTCCTGTCATCTGCCCTCATGCCCCCCCCATCTTTTCCCCTTTGGCGCCGCCAGGCACTGGCCACACTAAAAGCTTATTTGGAAAGCGTCCCAGTCTCTAATTATAGAGGCCCGCCAGCCCAGTCTAGCCCGTCTCAGTGCCCTGAAAGAGCCACGTACAGCCACTCCCGCCGCTGTCAACTACCCTTCGCACGCTCTCTCCTCGCTTGGCCCCCCGTCCACTAGCCTCTTGTCTCGTCCGTTTGCACCCCCCTGTGTCTGGTTTTTTTCTTCCTTTTTTCTTTTTTTCGTTTGTATGCACACACCCCTCGTTCCTTTGTTTTCCACACCGCTACGCACACCTCCCTCCCATTCCTGCAGCACACCCTACACAAACATACACACCCACCTTTCCCCTTACACCCCTGCTCAAGTGCCATAGCGTCCCGCCGGCGTGACCTCCCCAACGCTTGCGGCAAGTTTGCGTGAGCACTCTGGCACGAGGCACCTGGGAACACCGAACACCGCAAGGAAGACTTTTTACTCTTTTTGCTCGTCTTCGGGCTCTCTTGGTCTCGACTCGCCACGACCGGACCACCCGCCTCTTAGCCTTTTGCGCGGCCCGTCGTTCACCCCCTTTTCCTCTTCATTGCCTACGCCTTCTTCGCTCGCTCTCTCTCTCTTTCTGTTGCCTGGCGGATATATATATTCGACCCCCCTTCAAATTATTCGCCTCTCCCCTCCGTCCTTTCTCTTCTCTTCCATTCATTCCAATTCACATCTATTCATCTGCTGTGTACGTTTTTGGACTGTTGTGGCATTGCTGCGCCGTCATTGTGTCTACACACTTTTTTTTTTGCGTTGCATTTCTCCACTACAGCTTTTTGCCAGCTGCCACAATCGTATGAAGCGGGTTTTGAGGACTCTCCAATACTAACATTACTCGTTTTGGCAGCGCATATTCTTTTTAGGCATCTCCAACTTTGCCGTCTCCAACTCCCCCAAATTTTTTTTCTCTTCATCTCTCCACAACCACACCCACACACTCCGCAGCAAAAATGAGCTTCATCGCTGCCCGCGCCGTCCGCGCCGCCTCCAAGGCACCCATTGCGCGCACCGTGACCAAGCCGGCCATCTTCCGCGCACCCATCCAGGCCCGCGCTTTTGCTGTTTCGGCCAACGCTCGCAAGAGCGTGATCAACGAGACCGAGGTGCCCGTGTCGGTGTACAGCCCCGACGGCAAGAACGCTGCTGCCAGCCCCGACCAGTTCAAGATTCCCGTCAAGAACACACCCGCTGCTGAGGAGAACCCCGAGAACGCCGACGTCGTTCCCCTCGACCCCAAGGTTTTCAGCACCATGCCCCCTACCATGCAGAAGATGTCGGTCATGGGCAAGGTCATCCTTGTCACTGGGTATGTTTTTTCCCCCCTATTTCTATGTTGGTTATTCTCTACCTTCTTGTGGGACACACCTTGCTAACTATGATTACAGTGGTGCACGCGGTCTGGGCAACCACATGGCAAGAGCTTGCGCCGAGGCTGGTGCCAAGGCCATTGTCATCTTCGACGCCAACCAGGAGCTTGGCGACGAGGCCGCTGAGGAGCTGCACCGCAAGTCTGGCATTGACGTCTCGTTCTTCAAGGTCGATGTCCGTGATGGCGATGCCATCAACGCCGCTGTCGAGCAGGTCGTCAACCTGTACGGCGCTCCCGACGTCCTCGTCAACTCGGCTGGTATTGCCGACTCCAACATCAAGGCTGAGACCTACGACCCCGCCATGTTCCGTCGTCTCATCGACATCAACCTCACCGGTTCCTTCCTCATGGCTCAGACTGTCGGCCGTGCCATGATGGCTGCTGGCAAGTCCGGCTCGATCGTCCTCGTTGCCTCCATGTCGGGCAGCATCGTCAATTACCCCCAGGAGCAGTCGGCCTACAACGCCTCCAAGGCCGGTGTCGTCCAGCTCGGCAAGTCGCTCGCTGCTGAGTGGGCCAAGCACGACATCCGCGTCAACTGCATCTCGCCCGGTTACATGGACACTGCCCTGAACAATGTCCCTGCCCTTGACGCCCAGAAGAAGATCTGGAAGAGCCTCACTCCCCAGGCTCGCCTCGGTGCCGTCGACGACCTCAACGGCCTCTGCGTCTTCCTGGCCTCGGACTCGAGCAAGTTCATGACTGGCTCCAACGTCCTCATTGACGGCGGCTACACTCTGTACTAAGCTTCTCGCTGCTCCATTGACCCGATGATACCCAGAGACCGGACACATCTCTCTTTTTTATGTTCTCCCATTTTGCATGTCAGCAGCCTAATCTACCTCCTTCAAATGACGACACGTCCCAACTACTTCTCTTCTCGGCTGCTGAGAGATGGGAGACCTGCCAGTCTTTGAACCATATTTGCATGGCGTTGATCTTTTTTTCTATCATCGTCTTTTGTTTTTTTCAGCGAGTTTCATTTCTTGGTGGTGCACGGCGGGGTGCACGAAAAAAAAGGTGTTTTTACTGCAATGATTGGCGTTGTCGTTTTTGAAAAGCTTTTTGAGGTTTTACCAACAGAAAAAGGGCGGGTTTTGCCAACGGTTATTTCGGCATACACAGTTTCGGGATTCCATTATCATAGACAGCGTCTCTTTCTTAGCCTTTGAAGCTATGTTACAAAAAAAATATAACAAACTAAATAATGACTGGATGTTAGCATCCGCCCAAAAAAAAAGACTACTGAAAAAAAGGTGAAGTGAATGAAAAGTGAAGTGAATGAAAAGTGACCAAAATACAAATCCTAATTTGCCCCTGATCCTATGCTAGGGAGAGGCCGATTGTGTTTCTCCGGCACTGGTCGTTGCAGTTTTTAGCTGGTATGAAAAAAGGGAAGAAGAAAAAGGAAAAAACAAAGCAACACAAAGGAGGACCAAAATAAACAACCTAAGGGAAAAGCTAAAAAGGTACTAATAGACATACTTCATAGTGCACAATTCTGGCATTCTCGAACCACAATTGCTGTGCAATGGGATCATAACAAAGTAGAACAAGTGAAAAGGGGGCACGGCTTTTATTCCGTGTCTACGACATGAGCTCGAAAACGTGGTTATGAAAAGCATTTTCATTGCTGCTCTACATGCAATATGAAAATAGGAGAAGCAACGCAGTATACATCCATTGTAAGGAGCACGGCACTCCCCGTCATCCCCCTTGTCAATTCCATAGATCATAATGTTTGAAAAAAAAAATGTTTGATTGGTATTCCTTGTGCTTGGTATATTTTTGCCAGATGGGTAAATAGGTAAGAGAGGTCATTGCAGCATCCAATATGGGAGTTATATCTTTTTGTTCTTCTTTTTTTCTTTTTCTGTAGGATGTGGTCAAGGAATCTGTGTTGCATGTCGCGCGCTCTGTCGTCTTGGTTTTTTTTTGTGTCGTTTTGTTATTTTCTTTTTTTTGTCTTTCTTTTTTTCATTGGCCTTTGCGAGCCTTTTCTTGGGCTTTGGCTTGACGAGCGGCGCGAACCAGCGGCGACAGCTGTGCCAAATCCACACATTGTTTCATAAAATCATGCTGGGAGCTGTTAGTAAAGAGTTTGAGATGGCAAAAAAAGAAGAAATGACGGGATAGAAAGCAACACTCACCCGTAATAGATCGTATGCGCTTGCCCGCTTTTCGGGCTCGACTTTGAGCGCAAAGTAGAGGAAGTCGCGGAAGAGCTCTGACAGGTTGTGCTCGTCCTTGATGGTTGGGGTGCCGTTGGTGGCAATGAGCCACAGAGCACGAAGAGGCGATTCGGTCAGGTAGGGAGGCTCGCCATCAATCATCTCAATGGCCATGATGCCCAGAGACCAAATATCAATCTTGCGACCGTACTCCTTGCGCGTCACCACTTCAGGCGCCATCCAGTACGGCGTGCCCACCATGGTGTTACGCTTGTTTTGTGCGTCATTGATAGTTGCGCAGAAACCAAAGTCGGCTAAAAAAAAGTAGAAAAGCACTTTGTCAGCGATGCCCATGGCATGAACGAGAAGAGAAGACAGCCAGAAAAAAAAAAAGAAAAGAAAACAGAAATACATACTCAGCTTGATGTTGCCTTCCATGGACAGCAGAATGTTGTCAGACTTGATATCGCGGTGGATGACACCCTTGGAGTGCAGGTGCTGCAGGCCCTTGAGCGTCTCACGGCAGACGGATGCGATCTGGCCTTCGGTCATGATGTTGTACGTGACAACGTCCGTCAGACTGCCACCCTCCATGTACTCCATGACGACCCAGAGCTCGCCCTCCCACAGGTAGCTGTCAATAAAGTTGACAATGTTGGGATGCGAGCTGTCCTTCATGACGAGGATCTCATTGATGATCAGGTCCTTCTTCGGCTGCTGCTCAAGGTTCATCTGCTTGATGGCCACGAGCTGGTTTGTTCCGCGCTCATAGCCCGTATACACACCGCCCGATGCGCCCTGGCCAATCTTGTTGAAGCTCCGGTACACGCGATGCGGGTCGCCATCCGAGCAGATTTGCCGCAGCCGGATGGCAATATCAGCAGCGCTGGCTGTGCCTGCCCGCTGGCGCTGGCGCGGCCGAGCCTGCTGCATCTGCTGAAGTTGCTGCTGCTGCTGCTGGGCCATGGTGGTGGCATACTGCTGCACCTGCGGTGCCCGTGGGGCGGCAGCGCCATTCGCATCAGCGCGAGCATATTGCTGCTTCTGCTGGTGCTGCTGATGTTGCAACTGTAGCTGTAGCTGCTGCTGCTGCTGGTGTTGATGTGAAGTGGCAAGGGGCGACTGCTGCTGGCGTTTGCTCGCGGCCCGACCAAGTTGGCCCGTCATGGCGGCCTGCGCCTGAGCCATAGCCTGCTCTTGTTGCTGCTGCAGAAGCTGCTCCTGCTGCTGTTGGAGAAGCTGCTGCTGGTATGCGCCTGTTTGCGCCGGGTTGGCAGCGTTTGCCGAGGCGGGCTGGTAGGGCGCGGTGACCTTGGAGTTGGAGCGTGACCGTGACCGCATCTCTTCAGGAAGCAATGGTCCGTTACTTGTGGCAGAGGCATCATTGGAAGATGCTCCGTGTTCGTCCTGCTGCTGGGACATGGCAATGCCAGAGTCCTTTGTAGTCATGCCTGGAATGGGCGGCCCTGTCCGTGTGTTGAGGCTGACTGGTGGCCGGGGAGCTGGGCGTGTGGGCATCATATTCATGTCCTTCTTGGGCACGGGTGGTGGTGCCCGGGGGTTCACAAAGCTGCCTTCATAGTTCACTAGAGGGAAGCGGGGACTGTTGGGAGGGCTGATGAGGGGAGACACGGCAGACGAGTACGCTTGGGCCATGGCAGGCTGCTGCAGCGTCCCCAAGGGAGACGAGGCTGCAGCCGCTGCGGCGGCCATGGCTGCTGGCGACGGTGGAGCCAGGCTGGACTGTCCTGGGTGGGCATCATGGAACTTTTCGAGGCTCTGGTCCTCTTTGGGCTTTTCAGTGGACTCCTTGTAAAACTCGATGACTTTGATCAAGGCTTCCGGATTCTGGGTGCGTTCCTTTTCTGTGATGCCACTGTCGTTGATCAGGCGTTGCCATTCCTTGGGCAAGCCCTGTTTGAACGAGTTAGTATCCATTCCAGGTAAAAGGAAGTGTATTTCGATTTTTTTTTCTTTTCTTTCAAAAAAAGACCTACAGTAAAGGTGCCGGTGTTGCTGTCATAGCCGACGTGGGTAAGGTGCATGGGGTTCTCTGGAGCACTGATGGCGGGCTTCTTTTGCGAACCGACAAGGCTGTTCATGAAGCCAGAGAGGCCCGACTTTTTGCGGAGAGTGGGCGGTGCCTTGAACTCCTTGTTCTCATTGGAGAAGCGCTTCAATACGGCAGGTGTGGCCGATTGTTGCGAGTCTGACGACTTTGTGCTTGTTGTGAGGGACGCCGAAGATGTGATCTTGTCATTCTGTTCATTGGAGGGCGTAGGCGACGCAGCCGCGGTGGTCGGGGTTGCGACGGAGGCGATGGATGTCGACGACGAGGCCGCGGTAGCGTTCGTTGCGCCGGGCGCGCTCGAGACGCCGGCGGCGATGGAGGAGGAGGGATCAGCCATGGCGGCGCGTCTAGCAATGGATGCGGAGCGCCCGAGAGGTTTTGTTGTTTGAGCGGCCGCACTGTAATGTGACGCGGCGTAGAGCGTGGTAGACGGCGAGGGCTGGGCGGTGGATGCGGATGAAGATTCTTCAATATGGTTCAGAATGGCAGCGCCATCAAAGGGAGCGCCGACAAAATCTTCAGAGGCCGCCGATAAAGGCCCTGATTTCACGGTAGGTTTGCTGGCAGCGGCAGTGTCGATGGTAAAGTTCATGTGCGCGACCTTGCTGGTCATGTATGCGACTTTGCTGGCGGGATGGGGATACTGCTGCTGCTGTAGCTGCTCGCGGGGTCCAGCAGAGGCCAAGGTGTTGCCGCCGTACTGGTGGTGTTGGTTCTGCAGGTGCTGTTTGAAGGACGCCTGCTGCAGAGGCGGAGAAGACGTCGAGGATAGCGGCGGCGACAGGGGCTGTGACAGGGGCTGCGACAGGGGCTGCGCCGGAGACTGCTTGTACTGCTGAGCTTGCTGCAGACGGTACTGGTGATAGTCGGCCGTGACAAACTCGCTGCTGGGGAGGACGGGCGAGGGGTTGGTCGACGCGCTGGCAGACGCGCTTCCGGGGTGTCGCGCGGACAGAGACGAGGTCGACGACGAAGCGTAGGCGGCCAGCGACGAGCGAGGCTGCGTGGGAGCGCTCGGGGCGCGTCGGAGACTGGTGTTGCTGGTCTTGCTGTGCAGCTGCGAAAAGTCAATTGGGCGGCTATCGAAGCTGGACGACGATGCGTGATGCTGGTAGGACGTCGGCGGCGGCTTCTTGGCAAGCCGACGACGCTGCTGCTGCTGCTGCTGCTCCTGAGCGGACAAGGAGGAGAAGTCAACGGCGGCGGCGGCAGTCGTGTTGTTGGAGTTGTTGGAGGAAGGGAGGACACTGGAAAAGAAAGAGTTGAGGCGCTGGCCGCGGCCGTCGTCCATGGTACTGTAGCCCGAATGCACTTTCCCACAGGCTGATCGGCCAGCCACTAAAACAACCAAAGGGAGGAATTAAGGAAGGAAAATGAGCGGCAGAAGAGGGAGGGCAAAAAAGAGTGGGCGGGAAGTGGGCGAGACACGCAGATTTGGGGGGTGGAGGGGGGGGGGGAGGCGGAGACGGGGAAAAGACACAAGAGAACCTCTTGAGGGACAAGAATGGCGCCTGCAAAACGGCAAAGAGAGGCGGAAGGTGGACTAGAGGAGAACAAGACGGCGACGGACCCTCTCTGGAAAAAGTACAGTGACGAGGTACGTCGAGAGTATCTCGGGTACTGTGTCTGGCAGGAAAGGTACACGCAGCGGGAAGCCGTCTGGCACGGGCGCTAAAGTACTCTGTGGCGGTCGGTACTCTTGTTCTAGAATGGAAGTACTGGTACTGTCAGGTCCGAGGAAAATAAAAAAAGGGGAAAAAATACTTTAAAATGGTGATAAAAAGTATCGGCAAGGTGCGAGTCAATGCAGGCGAACAAAACCGTGGGAAGGGGTAAGAAGAAAGAAAAGAGAAAGAAAAAAAAAAAGAAAAAAACACAAGGGGGTTTAAAATGGGAATTAAATGTCACAGAGATTTTAACGATTGGCTAGGAAGGAACGACTCAATGAGGAGGAGTAGACGGGAGTGGGATGGAAGGGAAGGACGAGGGAAGGACGAGGGAAGGAGCGAGACGCGTGTGCAGCAGAAAGAATGCAACTTGGGGATTTGAGCCTATGAAAACTCTGGCGGGCCCGTTTCCGTTGTTAAAATGGGAGAATACAAGAAGCTGTCGCAATGAGCCTTCGTTTTTTGCCCCCGTTTGTTGGTGTACCAGGCGCGGGCAGAAGTGGCTTCTCTTTTTCTTTTTCTTCTTGCTTTTTGCCTGGCAGTCTCGGCGGGCCGGCAGCGTTCTGGTTGTTCTTTCCCTTCTGAAGCATGTGCTATGAAAGGGTAACTGTGGGTCACCGGCGAGGAGGGGCGGTGGAGTGAGAGCTAGCAACTGGCCGTGGACGGAGGGGGAAGGAGGAGGAAAACGGAGCAGTTGGCAGTGGAGTCAATGCCTCTTTTTGCCATACTCCGTACGGGAACAGCAAGGTGTCCCCCAGAGACGTTGAAGAGTTTTTTTTTAGGCCTTTGTTGTGGCTGTGCGAGGTGGAAAGTAGACAGAATAAAAGCTTGCGGGCGAGAAACGAGGATGGTTGTGGCGGGGTGTATGCAGGAAGGCGCAAGGCAGGTAGGCAGGTTGTTTGCTAGGAACGAGGTGCGACAAGGGAAAGAGCAAAGGGGAAATATGGGACTCACGCTGCGAAAAGGAGAGGCAGACACGATAGCACACCCAATTGCCAAAGTACAGTGCAGGAAAGCGCGACCTTGTTCGTTTTCTTCGTGTCACTATTCCGTCTCGATGCGCAATTCTCGAAAAGTGAGCGCGGCTGCTTGGGGAATAATAGATCGAAAATGTGGTATATTGGGGGCCGTCAATGAGGCAAACGGTGGCAAATAAAAGCCGTTTGCAATCAGTTGTGAAACGGTCGGGACGCTGGAGGACAAAGGAGGGTAAACTGAGCGTTGTCGGAAATCAATGCGCAAAAGATGCAAGAAACAATCGCAAGAAACAATCGCAGAGGACAATCGCAAAAGCGGGATGCGCTCGTGGCAGGTGCTGCTTTGTTGGATGTGGTCAAAAATGAGGAAGGAGCGAACAAGCTTTTTTTTTTGTCAAGTTGCAACAGAAGAACAGCGGCCGGGGCACAGGAAACAATTATACATATACTCTTTTAAGATTATTACGGAGTCCCCTTTTGCACCTCACAGCATCGCTAGAGGAGAGTGTGTCCTGCCACAGCACGACCCTGTCCCCGTCCAGGGTTCTTGCAGTTTGTCTCCAAGGTCGTATTGCCTTTCCCGCGCTGCATTCTCCTGCTTTTTTTGCCATGGGCTGTTTACTTGGTGCAAAACGACCTCTCCCAAAGTGGGGCGTTTCTCGCATACAGCCTGTGATTTCGAGTCACGTGATAATTAAGGGGCGGGCGATGATGGGGTCACTGTTAAGGAGTACGGAGTACGGAGTACGGAGGTCAGTGTGAGTATCGTATTTTGTTGCCAGTACGGAGTGTATACACGGCCTGGGTATATCTGCCGAGTATGGCTTGCCCCAATGCATGCTGTCGAAAGTATTCAGGACTGCCAGCACACAGCGGGTGCAACGGAAGCGCTACGCGGCGTCGACATAGCTTTCCAGTGCTGCGGATGGACCAAAAAGGGGAAAAGGAGGGGAGAGGGGGGCATGGCCACGTTGGCCAATGCAGAGAGATAAGATGACTTGTGCTACGCGTCGTTTTACGAATGGTCTGAACTCTTCACAAGTCCATGCGCAAGGAGGCAGTAGTCGTGGGTGTACCTCGAGAGCACGGTGTGCATGCACGTAGCTGAGAGATACTCTGTAGAGTCGGAGTGGTTCCGCCTGGTTTTTTGGGGTTTTTTTTTTTTTTTTTTTTTTTTTTTTTGTTTTTTTTTGG
>JAGKRZ010000523.1:0-13461 GCA_020002355.1 Intubia oerlemansii
AAAACATATTTTATCTCACAGTATGTTCTTATTTTTATTCACATCCTTTGTTTGTATTTTTTTTTCAATCTTTTCTTGCACATTGAATTTTCAAACAAGGCCGTTGCGCAACATTGACCATGGCTCTCGATCAATTTATTCGTTTTGGAACAGATGCCTGTATGTGATATAGGTACCTATTTTATATGAATTTCTGTAGACAGACATGACTGACTTTTTTTTTCCCCTCTTAGATGGCATGGAGAGATTCCTTCGCCTTGTGCAGTCTCTGCTGCAAATGTTTGTGCAGATTCCGTTTCTTTTCGGGGTTGCCTCCTCGCAGGTGTCATCCCAGGCGTCGCAGACAAATATCACGCAGCAGGCATTCGCATCGGCCGTGCTGTCGGGCGCCCGCGATCGCGTCAACCTCACCCGTCGGTTCATCCGCTTCTTTCGCTTCCTCGACAGCTTTGTCTCGGCGCAAAAGCTGTTTGAGAGCAGTCGGGCCGGTCCTTTCGATGCAGTCATTCTTCTGGACGCCACCGGAAAGACATTCCTCGGCATGCACCTGCTGCTCGAGTCGGCCACGCTCATCGACGGCATGGGCGTCGACGGACTGCAGATCTGGGGCCCCCTCCAGACTCGCCGTCTCTCTCTCGAGTGCCAGCGCTTCTGGTTCCTCTCGCTCGTCTTTGGTATTGCCGCCACGCTGCTCCGGCTGTCGGCATCGTCAAAAAGCGGCTCGCGCGTAGCCCTTGTCCGCAAGACCGTCTCGGACACCATCGACCTGGCTCTGCCCGGCTCGGCCGTTGGCTGGATCCCCGTCTCGCCGGCGACGGTGGCTGTTGCCATGTTCTTTACCACGCTCCTCTCTGGATACGACGTGTGGTTGCGCTGCGGCGAAGAGATCAAGGCGGAAAAGGCAAAAAAGCAAAAGACAACGAAAAAGGTGGCTGCCAAGACGGCTGCCAAGGCCACGAAGACAACTGCAAAGGAGGAAAAGAAAAAGGCATAAAACGAAAGACCGAACGGTAACAGCCCGATTACATATAATTTCTTGTCAGGTAAATAATAGACCGCCTGAATATATCGCTAACATGCTCAATTTTGATGATGAATTCCAAATGATTTCCATGCACACAATGCTCATAATGCTCCAATGCCAGCTCGCAAAAGAAAAACAAATAACGGAAAAAAAAATCATATAGAGAACGAAACGTTAAAAAGGAAGAGGGACACGAAAAATAAAATCACTTTTGACCCTGTCCTTGGCTCTCAGGCCGCAGGGACGAGTGTCCTGTTCCTGGCCGACTCGTCGACCCAACACCAGCCCGCTTCAGCTTCTTGGCCATGTTCCCCTTGGTATCAAAGAGACTCTTGACACGCCGCAGCCGTGCCCACCGCTCCTTGTCCTTGGCCGTCCGCGCCGCTTCGTCCTCTTCACGCTGGGCACTGTCTCCAAAAAGACTCGACGTTCCGGGGGTGTCGTCTAACTGCTGCTGCTGCTGCTGCTGCTGCTGCTGGTGCACGGATGGCGAGCTCAAGACGGCATCCCGCCCAGACGTCAGGGGCCGGCGAACTGGTGTCGACGGCGTTGCTGGTGTCGTTCCGTGTGCGCCGTGTGCATCGCCACCAGCAGCAGACTCGGTAAGTGTCCGACGATGCGTCGATGCGGCCGCCGAGCCTGTGATGCGGTTGCGCAGGTATGCGTCGTTCTTGAGGACCTGCACAAGAATCGCCCAGCCTGGCACGTCGGCATCAGAAGCCTTGCTGTTCTTGCTATTCTTGCTGTTCATACTGCTGCTGGTGCCCGTCTTGCCGCCCGGGTTCTTCTGCACGGCCCCATTCTTCCACGGGCAAAAGAAGCGGTGCTCGCGCACACCATCAAGATGGTCCATGGGCGCCGGCTCCAGGACCGTGTTCGTCTCGAGGTCGACCTGCTTGCTCTTGAACATCCACAGACCCAGTCGGCGCAGACACGTCTTGCACGATGCCGAGTTGGGAACAGCGCCAATGCGCAGATTCGTCAGTCCTTGCCAGCCCATAATGGCCAGCGCCAGGGCGACTCTGTTGGGAGGAGACGCAGCAGAGGAGGCTGTAGCACCGTCGCTGAAAAAGTTGGGCGGCAGCGTCGCAAGAACCGAGTCAATATCAAGACCCTCGGGCAGCCGCAGGTTGAACTCGTACGGTAAAAAGTCTTTGCGCTGGCACAGCTCGTCGTAGCGCTGCCGCAGGTCTGCCTGAGCCTGCCGAGGACTCGTCAGCGACAGACGCAGCAGACTGTCGTCGCATCCCTTTTTGCGCCACAGACAGTCGTCGTCGTGCGCCGTCACCACCAGCTCGGCATACCGGTCCACCAGCGACTCGGTCGCGCCGCCCTCGCGTGACGGAAGCGGCGGCGACAGCAGGGCGGGCGAAGAGGGCGTCGAGGCTGACGGCGAAGAGCTTTGGCCAGTCGTCGCCGCAGCCTTGGCAGCCTTGGCAGCCTTGTCGCCTTCCTCCAGCCTCTCCTTCCCCGGCCGCCCCAGCTGCACCACCAGCTCCTTGCTGCACAGCGTGCACCGCAGCCGCTCTTTCCCCTGGCACACCCAGCCGCGCTTGGCCCACTCAATCTCGTTGATCCGGTCGGGCTTGGGCGCCCAGTCGGTCAGCTCCTGGAACGTGGCCAGCCGCTTCAGCAGCTGGTCCCGGTCGCTCGGGCTGTACCGCGGTGCCGGTGCTGCGGCCGCTGCGGCTGCCGCCTCCTGTCCGCGTCTCGCTGCATCTGCCGCACCCCATTTCCGCAGCACGCTGTTGGACGGCTTCACCGCCGCATTGCCTGATGTGTCGCGCAGTGTCGTTCTGTTCTCTGCAAGACGTCGCTTCTTGGCGAGGAGTTCGAGATGTGCCACGGCCGCCGATGTTGCCGCAAGGCGTGTTGATGTGGCCGATTCGGTGGATGCTGGTTTTGTGGAAGGTGTTGCTGCTGCCGCTGCTGCTACTGATGGGGTTGACGGTGCTGCTGAAGCCCCTGACGCCAAAATCGGTGCTGTCGCCGTCTCGTCGGCATTTGTGGCTGCGACGCTCGTCGTAGAGCGAGTGCCCATTCCTTGGAGAAGGGCATTGAACTTGCGTTTTGTCGCGTTCATTTTGGATTTGTGTGATGGTTATCGTGATGGATGTCTGCTTCTCAGGCTTGCATCACCTTTGTGACGCGTAAATAAACTCGTCGAGATCTTGTCGAGATGTCAAAAATCAAAAAAACAAAAAAGATGTCGAGATGCGAGGTATGAAAAAGAAGAATGGGATATCAGCAAGATATCGAGGGACTTTGTGCTCAAACTCTCATGATGTAGCGGCTTGAATGCTCCAAAACAAAGGAGCATGCAATGAAACAAAGAAACACGGGGGTTGCGATGATACTCGTACAGTTTTGGTCGAATGTTGACACAATGCAGGGATGCATCAAATGCGGCTTCAGCCCGTTGCTGTGCAATGAGTTGCACGTGACCTAAATTGGGCGATTTTGGGCGGCGAGCTGTACATGTACAAAGCACTTGCATTTTGTAGCTCTGCTGCAGCGACTGCCGACAGCGGCCGGCGCCCGCAAAACCTTGCATCGCAGGAAGGTACGTGGGGTACCTCTTTCCCGGTTACATCATCAGCCAAAAACAGCAGGAAGGAACGTCGTCGTTTCCCTGCCTTTCGCAAACAACAGCTCTCTATTCCCCCCTGTAGTTTCGATCTCCAATTGTCACATGAAATCTACAAATAGAAAACAGCATCATCATCATCAACATCATCAACAGCAGCAGCAGCATCGCTACCACCATCCAGGTGTCCCCACCACCCGCAGGTACCACTTAGTATCGCTGCGTGCCATTATCGGCCTTGCACTTGTCGCCCTGGCGTCTGCGCTTCTCCTCGCCCGTCCTTCCTCCTTCCCTCGTCTTTTGCGGCCATTGACCACCTTTCGGTTCTCTCATACCGCCGTCAACAGTACCTCTACCATCACCACCACCGCCGCCACCATGGCCTCAAAGTCTCAAGTTGCGTATGCTACCGAGCTGCGCGTGGCTCAGCTCGCCGTCCAGCGCGCGGCCATTCTGACCAAGAAGGTCTTTCACGAGAAGGCCAAGGGAACGGTGTCCAAGGATGACAAGTCCCCCGTGACGATTGGCGACTTTGGCGCACAGGCGCTCATCATCTCGGCGCTGCGCCACAGCTTCCCGACCGACGAGATTGTGGCCGAGGAGGAGGCGGACCAGCTGCGCGCGGACTCGACGCTGCGCGATACCATCTGGGGCTTTGTCAAGGACACGCGGCTGACTGACGACAAGGCCGAGGAGGCTATTGGCGGCCCTATCCCCAGCGTCGACGCCATGCTGGACCTGCTCGACCAGGGCAAGAGCGAGGGCGGCCGCAAGGGCCGCGTGTGGACGATCGACCCGATTGACGGCACCAAGGGCTTCCTGCGCGGCGGCCAGTACGCCGTGTGCGTCGGTCTGATTGTCGACGGCGAGGTGACGGTGGGCGTGCTCGGCTGCCCCAACCTGCCCGTCGACGACAGCGCGCCGCTGACGGCGGACATGGGCGCCAACCAGACGGGCGAGAGCGAGGACGGCAAGGGCGGCCAGTACGGCGTGCTCTTCTCGGCCGTGCTCGGCGACGGCGTGTTTAGCCGGCCGCTGACGACGGGCCAGGTGGCCGAGCGCCGCACCATCTCCATGCACCCGCTGAGCAGCGCCAGCGACCTCGAGGGCGCGTCGTTTTGCGAGAGCGTCGAGGCCGGCCACTCGAACCAGAGCGACTCGGCCCAGATCGCGCGCCTGCTCGGCATCACCAAGCCCAGCGTGCGCATGGACTCGCAGGCCAAGTACGGCTCCATTGCCCGCGGCGCTGGCGACATCTACCTGCGTCTGCCCGTCTCGGCCACGTACCAGGAGAAGATCTGGGACCACGCCGCCGGCGACCTGATTGTCCGCGAGGCCGGCGGCCAGGTCACCGACACCGAGGGCAAGCGTCTCGACTTTGGCCACGGCCGCGTCCTGGCCGCCAATAAGGGTGTCGTGGCGGCTCCCAAGGATGTGCACGCCAAGGTGCTGTCTGCTGTGCAAAATGTGCTCAAGATCTCCTCCTAGTTTGTCCGGAATGAGCAGGATCCCGGCTTTGTCAGTGCAGTCATGCAGGCACTACAAATCCATGACAGAAGAAGCACGCGACGAGGTGGTAGGAATTCAAAGCAACGGCAAAACAAGCGCTCGAGTTCCCATTCTCCCCCAAGTTCTCGGCTAAGATCCCGTCGTCTTCGGACTTGAAAAAAAAAATATAGGAAACACGACAAAAACGAAACGAAAATAAAAAACAGCATGGATCAGAAAAAAAAAAATAAAGCTAAAATGGAACAATGACGGAATGTCAAAATGGAACGCAGCCCGCAAAAGAAAGAGAAATGTGTGTGGCCGCTGTCCTGTACATAATATATATAGGTAGTCCTTTTTTGAATATACCTTTTGTTGGCTTGATGGAAACGAACAATGACCAATTGGAGAGATCGTCTTTTTCTCTTTTGATGATTGCGTAAAATACAAAATATATACAAGACCCTTCCCTCCTTTTGCCGCTTTTGCCGCTTTTGCTTCCCATGCTCATTTGACCTTCTTCTGCTTGAGCTTGATCGTCTCGTCGTTGATAAAGATGCCCTTGCCCTTGTACGGCTCAGGCTTGCGCCAGCGACGGATGCTGGCGGCAAACGTCATAATCTCTTCGCGGTTGATGCCCTCGAGCAGGATACGCGTCGGCTGCGGCGCGCTGGCCGAGACGCCTTGGGGCACGCCCATCTCAACATTGTGGTTGAAGCCGAGCTTGAGAATGACAAACTTTTGGCCAGGGTACGTCTCCTTGTCGGGCCGCTCCTCCACTGTCGCACGGTAACCAATACCGACCAGACGCAGCACCGCCGTGTGGCCTTCCGACACGCCAATAATGTACCGATTCAAGTGTGCCCAGATGGTGCCTAGAGGTGGGTTAGTGTGATGGCGATACACGCAATCTCACAGCTTCTCTCTCTCTCTCTCTCTCTACGTACCCCACATCTGCTTCTGCTCTGTTGCGTGACGGTCCTCGATCGAGAGCGTCACCCGCCGCGCCTCCGTGTCATAGTCGATTTGCAAAAACGGCGGCAGCGTAAGGTCCAGCTTGCCCAGCGGTCCCTGCACTTCCACCGTCCTCCGCGGGATCTTGAGGTACGTTGTCGGGTCCTTCTTCACCACCGGCTCGCCAATCATCAGCTCGACGCCGGGCGGGATCGAGATGGGCGTCCGGCCCAGCTTGGACTGCTGTGTCGTCGTTGCCGAAAAGGCCCGCCGGGCGGCAGAGGCCGAGGCAGCGCACTGTGATAATGATGATGAGAGGGGGCTGGTGGCCGACGCCGACGCCGAGGCGACGCTCCGCGCCAGTGGTATCCTCGCTGACGAAAACATGGTGGTCTGTGTGTGTGTGTGTGTCGACTGGATTGCGTCGTAGAGTCTTGCCCAGGCAGGGGGATCACCAGATGTTCGCTTTTGCTCATTTTTTGAAGCTTCAAAAATTAGCCGTGGTGATTGGCCAATGAACCGCCCGGAAACGGGATCCACTACTTGTCATGTGACTTCGTGTCAATATGTGGGTCGCTTCCTTTTACGCTTTTCCCAATTTCTCTCCAACGGCCGGCCTTTTCCTGTGTAAGTCGTGTGGCGCGATGGGACTCTTTCCATATACGGAAGCCGCGATGATGTCCGGCGATGGCTCCTTCCCCGGCATATGCGATTTGTTGTTTTTTAGCGACCGGTTCATCTGAGGGTGAGATGAGTGCCTGCCCAAAAAAGACAAAGTACATCGCATCCAATGATTTCCCACTTCTTTCCTCTTTTCTTGCCTTCCCAACTGTCTCAAAGTGTTTTCTCGGCAAGATCTCAACATTGACTTGCAGCCACCCCGCTGGCCAACCCACAACCATCACCACGGGCCGCATCGACAGTCGACACAAGAGTTTAATGTTTTGTTTCATGACTCCTGTTAGTGGGCTGCAGCACGAAATAAAACATGCATTGGACTCGTCTCCTCTCCGCCTCCGGCATTGCCCTCTCAGCTATTCCGGCATCCAATGCATTTGGCTGGAAGACAGATCATCTGCCATCGCAGGGTTAGTTTTGTGATTTGCGATCTACTTATCCCCGAAAGTGATATTCCCCGGCTAATACGATATGCACAGCTGACGATACACCCGCAAACCCGTCCAACGTCAGCCCGTCCGAGCTGCTGACCAGCAATCCCAAGCGCTCACAAGTCTACCAGCTCGCCCTCACAGAGCTGCAGGAACTCGAGGCCAAGCCGCTCTGCCACCGCGTCGCGGCGCGGCTGCTTGTCAACAACTGCCAGCTGCTCGAGGGCAAGGACGACGCTACCATATTGACCGACAGCGGCCACCAAGTGCGCGACTTTGTCGACTCGTATGCGGCCAGCCTCGCGCTGTGCGACCTCGAGCGCGGCAGCTTCGACATCTCGCCCGACTGCGACCCCTTTCGCGAGGCCGCACTCAGCCAAATCCCACTGAGCAGCAGCACCACGCACCTGCATGTGTCGCAGCCGCAGATCCGCGCCTGTCTCGCCGGTCTGGGCGAGTCGCCCTCGGCCTGGAACACGTGGGTGGTCTACAGCCACAAGGCCGTCCGTTTTTGCGAAGCGGCACGCGTTGACCACGAGAAGAGTGAGTTCAGCATCTTTCGCTCAGACTTGGCACGCCCTACCTAACCATACGCAGGCCAAAACATACTCGTGTTTCAAAAAATCACCCGGACCATGGCGAAACTCACAGACGACGTCGAGGCCGAGCTGCAGCGGCACATGGAGACATGGGATGTGTCGACGACAGGCACGCGTGACCGGTTGGACGAGGTGTCTGCTCTTGCCGATTCGCTAAGAGATCGACTCGCCAATGTCGATGCCTACCTGCAGGACCGCTTTGGGCCCATGATCAATGAGACCACAGCTTCTGTGGAACAAGGAGCACAGTTGGCCAAGGGCTTGGAGCAGCTGCTGGCAGTGCTCGTGAAAAGCGCCCTCGACGGCAACGCTCATGTTGCCTATGCGCACGAGCAAGCTGTCGAAGCTCTAGGACAGCAGACGGCACGCGGCATGGACGTCGTTGCTTCGGCCATGCAGGAGGCTGTGGCCATGACGGCGTCTCTGCAGAGTGAGATTGTATGTGAAATCAAAGTTGCAGGGAGTATACTTTTTTGCCGGCGTTTTCTCCCCTCCCACTAACAAACAGATTGGAACACGCCTGGAAGTTGAGCATCTTTCTGTCCGCCAAGACGAGCTCGGCCAGGGCATTGAGCGCATGGCGCACGTGGCCGACGTCATCACCCACTCACTCAAAGACCACTCGGCCATGATCGACAGGGCTGGAAACATGACCGTGGACATGCTCGAGAATCTGCAGCAGACAGCAGCGGCTACATCAGCTCTTTGGAACGGTCTCTTTATGAACTTTCCCCGCGTGGTGGACTGGCTGCCATTTGTCGCGCTACCTGTCGCCTTTGTTGTCTTGGGCTCGTACCAGCTCGTCCCGTCCATGCAGCGCAACATCGTCCTCGCTTTAGCCGGCTTTCTGGTGGCCTCTTTGCTGCCGCAGGCTGTCTATGTTTACCGCGCAATGTTTGGCCAGGCGCGCGACATTCTGCTCTCCAAAGCCGGCAACATGGTGATGGAAACTGTGCCGACAAACACAACAGGTGTCATGTGAGGTACCAGCTATAGACATTGGTCTCGTGGGACAATTTGGTCGGATGCGGTGTGAGAGGAAACATTTCATATCCGTGCATACGCAGTACACATGGGGCGGCGTTATTTCTGCTTTTATTTGCTGGTCTTTTTTTTTTTTTTCTTTTTCTTTTTTTCCATTTCTTCGGCGTTTCTTCCTGGGTCAACAAAACAACATCTTATGACGACATGTATCTTACTTATGACTTGCATTTTCTCTTTTCTCCTTTTATATTATGATAAGTACAGTGAATATCAAAGTATTTCAATTATTTTACAGTCCTGACACTTGAAAAGACCTGACAAAAGCATCACTCTGAAATCCTCGATGAACAGTGCAAAACGGCTGCTATGGTAACCCTTGTCCAGACATGTACCCTTGCTAGTGAGTTCTGCACAAAGATACCTAAAAGTACATCTTCGCGTGAGCGGGGAAATGCCCACACGCGTCGCGCTTAAAAATGTAAAGAGCTCCCCCAAAAGATACAATGGTACAAACGATGCAATCGCGGAGGCTTTTTGCGATCTTTGCGACGCGGATCGACAAAAAGTGACCATTTGGATGCACGACAGATGCGACAAGAAGCGCGACGGCGCAACAAAGTGACGGCCGACTGGACAGATTAATGGGCAGACACATTGCCAGTCAAACCCGAACAAAGAACAGACGGAGCAGCTGTTTTTTTTTGTTGTCGTGACGGTATCCGTCATCGCGTCGCAAGAATAACAAAAGTCGACAATAACAACAACAACTTCTGAAAACAACAACACCCCCCGCCCACACCTCCCGTCAACACCACCTGTCAACACCACCTGTCAACACCGCCCATCATGATGGCGCGCAGCAAGCAGCCGCCCCGGCGGTTTGACAGCGTTGTGCCACTCAACGGACAGAAAGGAGCGGCCACTCGATTGACAAGAAGCAGTGGCAGCGCTCGTGGCGGGCGAGGAGCAGGCCGCGGGCGAGGTCGCGGTGGACGAATGACGCGGTCGAGAATGGGGGCTGCCGAGTCCAGCGACGGCCACAATCTATTTGGCGAGCTCGAGCTGGTGCACCCCGAAGATGATATCGAGGACGGGAGCGACGACAGCAATGAGCATGGCGATGACGGCCATGATGCCGAAGACGTCAATGTGGACAGCCAACCCGTTCTGAGCAGCATCCACGTGCAAGGATCACCAGCACCCGACAGCCTGGACAACAGTTTTGATGGGCAGATGGATGGGCAAATGGACGCCGGCGATGCGCTTGTCAATGTCGACACGGCAGCGATGCAGGAAAATGGGAATGGTGTGGTTGTTGCAGTCCCGTCAGCCATGAGCCCCAGCCAGGTTGCACAAGCGGAAGCGGTGGCGCTGACCGTTCAGCTGGCCGCACGAGCCCAGAAGGAGGCGCAGGAGCTGGCTGAGGAGCAGGGGCAGCACCAGCACCTGCTGGCCATGCAGTTTGCGCAGCTGCAGGAGCAAGAAAAAGAGCTGCAGGAACAGCAACAAATCGCAGAGCAGATTCAGCAGACGAGCAGCCAAGCAGAGCAGCCGACCATCGTGCCAGCAATGCCTGCCATGGACGGGCCTGCCGACGGTCAGGAGAAGGAAGAGTCTGCGAGAGATGCAGAGTCGGAAAGCTCCAAGGGCCAAAACGTTGCGTCTGTTGTTGCTGCAACGGTCGCAGCTGCAGCTGCAGCTCCTCCTCCTCCTACTACTACACGCACATCGGGACGACTGAGAGGTCGTCGTCCAACCACCAACCCCTTTGAGCAGAATGGCGAAGGCGAAGAAGACGACGAGGATGAAGACAAGGAGGACGATGGCAACAACAGTAGGGAAGCCGAAAAGTCTTCGCAAGAGACCAAGAACACGGGCGACCGGAAATACGTCGAGTCCAGCAGCGAGCAAGAGGCGACACCCCGAAGGAATCTGCGACAGTCGACACGACGCAAATCGTCCATGGGCGTGCCAGGACGGCCTGTGGAAAGAGTGGACTCGGTTGTTGTGTCTTCTGGACGCCGTCAGCCGCAGCAACAGCAGCAAACGCCTGTGATAGGCAAGCGCAAGCGAGGACGGCCACGCAAGTCTCTTCCTCAAGAGAGCGTCGATACGTCGTCTGTGCAGTCTGGCAGCCTGTCCCGCACAGACGCAACGTCGCGGCATACGACATTATCATCCCTGCGCAACGAGGTCTCGCCTCCGGTACGGCCAAGACATCGCGAAAACAGCGTCAAGTCAGCGCCCATCCGACGCATCCCGCGCTGCCGGCCCTCCTACACGCCCAGCGAGCGTTTCAGCGGCGAGTCAGCATGGTGTCCCACGGGAACCGCCAAGGCCATGGCGCAGCTCATGGGCAGCCCTGCATGGACAGGACAGCTGACGTGGAAGTTTTCGCTCTTTGTGCTGGCCGACAACATGACGGTGTCCGAAAAGGGCCTCTCGCCCAAGACCAATC
This sequence comes from Intubia oerlemansii, assembly GCA_020002355.1. Lineage (NCBI taxonomy): Eukaryota > Fungi > Ascomycota > Sordariomycetes > Ophiostomatales > Ophiostomataceae > Intubia > Intubia oerlemansii. Next base: position 11,204 of record JAGKRZ010000523.1, read on the forward strand.
TCGGCTTGCAGCTGTGGGTGCTCCTGAGCGACCTGCTGCACTTTTACGCCGATGTCCAGCGGCCCGGAGGCGTCGACGATGTCGCTGGCGGGATGATGACCGGGCAGGTTGGGCGGGTTGGACAGGCTGGACAGGCTGGGCAGGCTGGACAGATGACGGACGAGGCCACGACCAGGGTGCTCAAAGTCATGCTGGGCGAGCAGCACGAGCAGCTGCTGGAAGAGTACGAGTTTACTGCGGAGAGCCAACGGGAGATTTACCGCGTTGTCAACGACATCCACGACCTGTTTATGAGCGAGACCGGGGATGATTTTGCCGGCAAGAATCACAACAAAATGGACAACGACGACGACACAAAAGGCCGGCTGAACCGCGCCCACCTCGTCAATGACCTCGTGAGCTTTGTCATTCCGCAGGCGGTCTGGCTGCTCGAGGGCATCTTTGCGCTGGGCGGTAGCATCGTCCCCGAGCTGGCGTTTGGTCCTGGGTTCAGCAACTACTTTATGGTGCCCGACAGCTCGGTCGTTGTCACCGACACGACCTGGACAGCTCTTCATCACGCCACCGCATGGCTGTCCAAGCTCGAGGATGCTCTGGCACAAGCCCTAGGATACCGCGCCGAGCGCAGCTTTTCCTTTGCGCACGGTAGTGGTGGTACTGATGGCGGCGGCGGCACCATGACAAGCGACTCATCGTCAGACCAAAACACGCAGCACGACCGCCGGCGTCTGTGGTCGATGCTCAACCAGCTCAGTGATGACATTTGCATGGCCCGGATGGACATGGCCCGCGGTTTCCATGCCGCGATTGAAAGACGTGTACGCGAAGAGCTGGGATACGAGTCTCGACGAGAGACGATCGTTGTCAGCGAGGCGGCCAGCGAGGTAGCCAGCGAGGCTGCCAGTGGACCAGCGAATGGCAATGATACCAATGGTACGCCATCAGCTGTACGCCGACGCCCACAGCAGCAGCAGCACCAGCCAAAGGAGCAAAAGAGCCCTGCAAAGCGCCGCCGCCCTGCTACGGATGATATATGGGCCCTTCCAGCTGACATGGACGAGGAGGACGCTCACAATGATGGTGACGACGACGAGGATGATGATGACGATGATAGTGTCATCTTCCACGTCCGCAAAAAGATTGCCATCAGCAAGGCGGCCAAGCAGGTGGCCGAGTCGTCTACGACCTCTAAACCTTCCAAACCATCTCGTCTGGTCACACGGCAGCAGCGTGTTCTTGCTGAAGACGACAGCCAGTCGGTGGCGGATAGCGAACCCATGATGACATCTGCCATTGCTGCTGCAAAGATAGCATATCCGGTGCTAGCAGGGTCGCTGCCGGCAGGGTCACGGGCGGCCACAGGTGTCCAGTCTGAACAAGCTGGTGAGGTGGCGATGGAGGAAGAGGCTGTTGTTGCGCAAAAGTCTGTGGTGGTTGAAGATGAGCCGGCGGGAGAGCGAACGCCAGCTCCCGTGCCAGCGGCAGCACAGACACAAGCACAAGCACAAGCACAAGCACAAGCGCCACTGGAGTCGAGATCTCCTGCAAAGGCTGCCCAACCAAAGACGGCTCATAATCGTCCCGAGGCAGCTCTTGTATCTGCGCCGGCCGTACCTGAAGCAGCTTCTCCGGAGCCTGCACCAACGCCAGCCGTTGCTTTTGCGGCTGCTTCTGCCTCTCCTACTCGTGCTCCTGCAGCTCAACCTCAAGAGGTACAGGCACAGCCCACGCCTAAGCAACAACAGCCGCAACTGCAGCCGCAACTGCAGCCGCAGCAGACAGTTCCCACGGCATCTCGAGCTCCAGCAGGCCTGCCACCAGCGTCATCTGCCGGCGCGTCGCAAGACTCGCATGTGCCCGGCCGAGCCTTCACAAAGGAGGAGAACAAGACGATTTTTGCTTTGCTCCGCCTGCATGGCAAGAAGCTGGACATTGCCCGGCTGGCCAAAGAGCTCGGACGCGAAACGGTTGATGTGGCCCGGCGCGCCGAGAGCATCAAGCAAAATGCACGGCAGCTAGCTCTGCGGACCGGCAAACCGATTCCCAGCTGGGCCCAAGCAGGATATACCCTGTAGTGAAAAGAGTACGGAGTATGACACCGCTTGCAAGAGGTTGGGGATCTTGTATGGGTATAGCCTACGGGAGTACGTGGTGTATGTGTTGTGTGCGGCACGATCTCGTCGTTTTTTGGCCCTTATCTTTTTTTTTTGCCTTTTTTTCCTGTCGTCTGTTTTTTTTTTTTTTTTTTTTTTTTTGTG
>JAGKRZ010000524.1:0-13372 GCA_020002355.1 Intubia oerlemansii
CTCCCCCCCCCCCCCCCCCCAACTGGCGCTTGACCGGTGTTGCGCAAGTCGCACCTTCCCAGCCGCTTGACACCGACCTCCGCTTCCAACCACCGCACCTTCCCATCTACATCGTGTGTCTGTATTGTATTTGAATCGCTCTGGACCTCATTCTTTTCGTTGCCCAAACGCGGAACATATCAGCACTGTCATTTGTTCCACTGCCCGTCGCGTCACGATACCCTGTCGTGTTCTTGTCTCCTGCAGCCCACTCTTTCTGCGACGTGGATCCGGGTCTGCATTCCAGCCCAAGCAACAGCTGTCTTGCCTTGACCGCATTCCTCTATTGTTTCTCTTTTCCCTCTCCCCTCATCTTTCCATCTCTCCTACATTTATACTCTTCTCGTTCCCCCCTGTCTTTGTCTACATTCCTCCCATCCGGTTCCGTCCAACGCTCGTGGGTTGCACTGACGGCTGTCCACGCTGTCTTGCATTCTTGCCTGACACACATTCCAGCATCTATCGACGACTTTGCACCGCTCGAAACGGCCGAGAGAAAAGAAAAAGACCTCAAAGCCGTTGAAGAGAAGCTTCGAATAAAAAGAAGCTCTTTCTAACTCGAGAGGGTGTTGGGCAAGCCATCGCGGTCATTGTCCATTTCTGCTCTTTTTTGCCGGAGAAACATCTACACATACACACCCACAGACAGACGTCAATTAGCCATGTCTTCCGAAACCAATGCTGCGCCCCCCGGCGCCATGGACGTTGTTAACGACAGTCTGAGCGCCGAGCCGCGCACATCGGTTGAGGTTCCATCGACACCCCTCGGAGCGGATGCGGTGATCCCTGCGTCGCAGGAGACCATCATGTCGACCGAGGTGCCCGCATCGCCGCCCATGGACGCTGTGTCTTCGTTCCGGACAGAGCTCAACGAAGTTGATGCCCACGAGATTGCGGCCGATGCTGCTCTCCGTGCCACCATACCATCTTCCCTCACTCCTCCTCCCTCGTCGCAACGCATACCTGGCCAGCAGCCACAGCAACAACAGCAGCCATCGCAACAGCAACAACCACCTCACACATCGGCACGATTTGCCCGTCCCGCCCAATCCTCCTCGTCCCAGGCCGGTCCCTCTTCGTCACAACGATCGGCCATCCCCTCTCCTCCAGGCACCGGTTTCAACACAACCGTCAAGGCCCGCCGCAACACGGTGAATGCGCCGATCAACGCGGGCTCGCCGTCTGCCCTCCAGGGCGAGTTCATCCCGCCAACAATGGCCCAAATCTCCGAGGCGTCGTCTGAAGAGCTCCGCGCCATGCTGCAGGCCAGCCTTGCTGAGCACACGCGACTCAAGACGGAGACAGCGCACTACAAGCTCCAGCACAACCTGGTTAGCATGCAGGCGGACGAGGATGCGAAGCGGGCGGCTGTCGAGCACGAGATGACGCGGCGCGAGGTGGAGGCTCTTCGCATGGCCGAGAGTGCGCGACAGGCCCGTCGCGAGCTGAGCAACAGCACCGCGACAGAAATATCACAGGCCAAGTACCGCCAGCTGAAGGCGTGGTATGACGAGACGGTAGAGGAGAACGAGACGCTGCAGAAGCGCGTCAAGCTCGCCAAGCGCGTGATCCAGCAGAAGGAGGAGGAACTGGCCGGTCTTGTGGACGAGAAGGAGCTGCTGCTCAACCGGCTGCGCGAGAACCGCGAGCACTTCCACCTCCTTTGCAGCCCCGGCGGCATTTTCCACGGCGCCATGACGCCCAAGCCCCAGGATTCGCCTGTTCAGACGCGGGCGACGCCCTTCCAGACCCCAAGACGCGGCAGCAGCAGCGTGGGCAAGCTGGGCTACCATGGTGTGTCGGCGGCCGGCGGCCCCATGGCTCACCACGGCTCCGCGGAGCCTTTCGCGGCCCTGCTCCAGGCGCTTGACCAGGAGAACAACAGCGCGCCCAACACACCATTGACCGGCCACCGCGCGCCGCCGCGGCATGTGCCCAAGCACGTGCGCAATGCACAGTCGATGTCGTCCTTGCCTACGACGCCTTCATCGCGTCTCCGCCATGAGCACTCTGGCCTTTTGCCATCCGTCGACCTTGTGCCGCAGTCTGAGCCTCCGGCACCGCGCTTCCCTGGCAGCAGCGGCTCGCATTTCAGGCCCGGCCATGGCCACAGCCACAGCATGAGCCATGCGGTGACGTCGACTGCCGGCAGCCGTTACTTTGCAGAGACGCCGACGCGTTCGCGCCAGCGGCTGCCCGGCCTTGTGGAGCGGGCAGAGCCTGACAGCGCCGCGCGCCGGAGCCGCGAGAGCACCATTTCCGAAGAGGACAATAGCAGCAGCGGCAACGCCACGACTGACCACAGCAGCGCTTTCCGCCGGGGTAACCACGTCAGTGCGCTGCTGAATGCGAACGAGGACCTGGCTCGCCAGGCCCTTGAGAGCGTGGCAGCACGTGCGGTGCACCACCAGTCCAACCCGCCGTCGTCGTCAGCATCCTTTTCGCGGTCGCAGCCAGCCTCTCAGTCCCAGTCCTTTTCGTCTGCGCCGTCGGTTGGTCAGCCCTCTAGCGATGGACAAGTGTTTGAGAGCCAGGCCAGCCAGGCAGCATCAGCCATGCTGCGCCGGGATGCGCGCCAGAGCTTTGAGCTGGCGGCACGGGAGTCCTCGTCGTCTGCACGGGACGCGCCCCTTCCGGCAGAGAAGTCGGCTAAGCTTCAGGCCAAGCTGTTTGGCGGCATTAACAAGGCCGGCTCGTCTGACAAGCGCAAGTTTAGCGGCAGCATCAGCGACGCCTTGCAAGGGCACGGTGACGACAGCCGCGTCCATGGGTACGCCGACGGCCCGATGAGCGCGCACCACAGCGACAACAGCAGCACCCATGGCGTGCATGCCAGTCCGTCCAAGAAGGTGCGGATCGTGCCGTCGCTGCGGGACAATGGCGACAGCTACCGCCACCACCTCAACTACCCTCACCATCAGCAGCAGCAGCAGCAGCAGCAGCAGCAACAGCCACAGCAACAACATCAGCATGACAGCGATCGTGTCGGTCTCGGTATTCGCTATGATTAAGCATAAAAAGTACCTTTTTGTTTTTTTATCTTATTTTTGTCACTTTTTCACATCCATTCTTTGACCTGATGAATCATTTTGCTTTTTGGAGCATTTTTGTTTGATAAATGGCGGTTTAGACTGTTAAATGATGATTGGAGTTTATTTTTTGAATTTTGCTTTTTCATTTTTTTTTGTACATTGAGGTATCCTAGGTAACTTGAATCCTGGCCTTTTTATGGCCACCTCATTTTGTAATGTTTACGCTACCACAGTGACAAATGCTGACGGATGGCCGTTGAGGCTGGTTCAAGGTGTCTTTGATCGTTGCATGACGATTCTCCGCAGTCGGCAGTACTTTGCGCTGTACTCCGTAGGCGGCATGGCATTCTTCCGGCACCCGTTGTTAGCACACCCAACACCTGTGCGTGGCCGAGTTTTGGTGCCGGCAATTCGCTCACTGGTTCCCCACACAACCTTCCCCGCAAACCCCCGATGGCAGGATGCAAGAGGGGAAATGCGCTGTGTTCCTCCAATTACGGGCATGTTCCAGGGCATCGTTGCGGGCAGTTTTGCCACTAAAAAGATGTTTCCCCAGCTCTGAACTCCACCTACCTAGAGGGTTTTGGTTTCCGAGCACGGCCGTGGCCGACGTCAGGGACCAAAAGTCTTTTGCCGAAGAAGGAGCACAATTGGGGGTGGAGGAGAGAGGACGAAATAATGTTTTTCTGTTATTGTTTTTTCGTCTAGACTCCTCCCATCTTGTTTTTTTTTTTTTTGTCCTTGTGTTGTGAGCTTCATTTTTTTCTCCAACGCTTTCACGGCCATTTACACGCCTGCCCCGGTTTGATTCTTATTTGCGGAGACTCTCTCCAAACGCCGACGGCCGATCACGTGGATAGGTAGCCTTCCTCCTCGCGGACACTCGACCTCTTTCTCTTTGTCTTTTTCTCGATTTCCACAGCCATGGCTGCTCCTCGCGGTATTGCCTCGATCCTGGCCAAGGCGCCGACAGACACGGTGATCCTGTCGGCCGTGCGCACGCCCATCTGCCGCTCCAACCGCGGCAGCTTCAAGGACGCGTACCCGGAAGAGCTGCTGGCCAGCGTGCTCGCGGCGACCAAGCAGCATGCCAACGACAAGTTTAGCAGCCCCGAGGGCCACAAGCGCGTCCAGGACGTCGGCGTCGGTGTCGTCCTGTCGGAGCTCGGCGGATCCAAGGCGGCGCGCATGGCGCTGAACTACGTCGGCTACGACACCCACGCCACGACGCTGCACACCGTCAACCGCGCCTGCTCGTCGAGTCTGCAGGCCCTGGCCGGCATCGCCAACCAGATCCGCGCCGGCGACATTGACGTCGGCATCGCGGCCGGCATGGAGAGCATGACCCGCAACTACGGCAGCCGCGCCATCCCCGTCGACCTGTGGCCCGCCCTCAAGCAGTCGCCCGTCCAGGACGCGCTCGACTGCATCATGCCCATGGGCCAGACCAGCGAGAACGTCGCCAGCCGCTACGGCATCACCCGCGCCGACCAGGACGCCATGGCCATGGCCAGCCACGTCCGCGCCGCCCGCGCCGCCGCCAACGGCGACTTTGCCGCCTCCGAGATCGTCCCCGTCACCACGCAGTTCCAGCCCCTGCTGCCCAAGGGCGCCGCCCCGGATACCCCGCTGCCGCCCTTTGAGACCATCACCGTCACCGCCGACGACGGCATCCGGCCCGGCACCACCCTCGAAACCCTCGCCAAGCTCAAGCCCGCCTTTGGCGCCAACGGCAGCAGCACCGCCGGCAACTCGTCGCAAGTCAGCGACGGCGCCGCCGCTGTCCTCCTCGCTCGTCGCGACGCCCTGCCCGCTGATGGTCAGGGTCAGGTCCTCGGCCGCTTTGTCGGCGCCGTCGTGGCCGGCTGCCGCCCCGACGAGATGGGCGTCGGCCCCGCCGTCGCCATCCCCCGGCTGCTCGAGCGCTACGGCCTCACCACGGCCGACGTGCACCGCTGGGAGATCAATGAGGCCTTTGCCAGCCAGGCCATCTACTGCCTGCGCGAGCTCGGTCTCGAGGAGGCATGGGCGCAGTCCGACTATGACCACCGCTCCGGCCAGTCGCGGCCGCGCTCCCTCGTCAACCCGGACGGCGGCGCCATCGCTCTCGGCCACCCTCTCGGTGCTACGGGCGCCCGCATGGCCACCACGCTCCTTCACGGCCTGCAGCGCGACGGCGGCGAGGTGGGTGTCGTCAGCATGTGCATTGGCACGGGCATGGGCATGGCTGCCCTGTTTGTTCGCGAGTAGAGGAGGAGGGGAGAGACACCCTCGTCTCATGCTTTGCTGTGTGATGTGTATATACGAGTAAAAATGTGTACTAGAAAATCAAATTGGATATCGTCATGAAAGAGTCATCCCATACGCTCCGGGTATCCGGTGCCTTCTCTGTATCTTACATGTGATATTTTTCCATATTGCTGCAAGGAATGAACTGCAAGGCATTGCGTTCCTGTCAGACCCAAGTCCCAGTCCATGGTTGGACGTTTGCGTGGCATCCATGCTACGTGTACCTGCGCCAAAATGCTTCTTTCTTCTTCGTATTCTTCGCCTTTGAAATTTCTTCCAATTTAGGTATGCCTTGCGTCAATCACACGATGTTGGTTTTTCTTTTCTTTTCTTTTTTTTTAAACCGGAACCAGATAAAATATCTTACATGGGCTTTTCAAATCCATGTAGCTTCCGTTCGTCCTTTTACATTTTGTTTCCATTCTTAGGTAGGATGGCCCGGGGTATCTTTCATGAGCACCCATGGAGCTTATATGATGAGATGGAATTTGCAACTTTTTTCCTTTCATCCTGTCAGCCGGGCATTCATTTGCATTCATCCTAGACAGGTACCTACTCCGTAGCTAATTTTATTCAAAACAGCACATCACGCCCGACGCCACTCTGAATTCAAAAAAAAATTGCATCCTACAAGACCGGAACATCAAATGGCTCCTGTCCTGTGCCTGATCGGCGAACATAGTCAGTAACGCCGATTCTCGAGGGTGTGAGTTTCCCCATATTCTCCTTCGTGGTAAATATACGGTAAATATACATGCATGCCTGTGTTTGACACGCAACTTCGCATTCACCGTATTGTCGTCTGCATGGGCTATTTTAAGCGCGAACGTTGCATTCACCAGAAAAAAACAGCGAATGGGATGCATTCATCGACTGCATACGTATCTAACGGGAATATGCACGGCGTATATTGCCAGGGGATCCTTCCAAAGGATTCAGAACGCTGTCTAGGCCGTGCTACGATTGATGTCTTTTTTTCGCCATTCTCGACCTTCTTATCCTCTTTTTGACAAAATTCTCTGTTTGGCCAGTCCCAGGTCGGGTTGGTCGTGTCCCATGTTCAAGGCACGCCATGTGCCCCCCAGCACTTGGCCTGGCCGCGTCGTAGCGTCGTAGCGCCGTAGCAGCCCTCTACCAATACCAGCCACCCTCAATGGGCCCCTGTAAGATAGGCAAGCATCGTACGGCACGCGAAATACGACGCAAGAGACGACCATTCAGATGAGCCGCTTTGCTCGTACCCTGGGTGCTGTTTGTCACCGTACCGCTCGCTCCGTTTCTCACTCGGGCACTCTGCGAAGGAGCCGACCCGATCTCATCCGCTCCCTGCATGAGGATTCTGGCCTCTGGTTCCTTCCCAGGCAATCTTACGGTAATCAACTACCTAGGTTTGTAAGCCATTGGCCGCTATTTTTTTCTTTCTGTTTCTGCTCCCGTATTTTCGCTCACGATAGTTTGAGCATTATCAAAGACTTCCCAACCCCATAGGTATCCATGTTTAACTTTTTTTTTTTTAGTTTTGTTCTTCATTCAACGGTTTCTACATGTCCTCTGTTGTTATTTTTAACTTCTTTTTCGCGTGGTTTGCAGCGTGGCTGTGAAAATGGCAAGGGCCTAGCAGAGTTGGCTGTGAAAAGCTAAAGCCAGACAGGGAAGGTGCAACGGGTACCCGTGCACACAAAAAACGCCCCTACGGCTGCTGCTGCTGTTACCAACCTTTTGACCGCGCGCACAGACCCCAAATTAGGCAACCGAACGATTTTAACAGTTCCAAAAATAATGGCTACAACTGTAGTTTTTAGTTGGTTTTTGCCGGTGACGGGCGGGGCGGCACGACTTATAGAGCAAAAGTGGGTACTGATTGGCTAGAACGACTGTCCCGCGCGTGCGGCTCAAAACGCCGTCAAACGCTGCGAAGATTGTTGGAGAAAATACAGAAAATACATGGGAAAATAGAATTCAAGGCCGAATGCACAAATATGGAGCGCAGCATCGCATGGGTACCATATCCGAACAAGGGGGACGCTATTTTCGACTTTGGTTGAGAACGGTACCCTTCTGGGTGCAGTAATTTACATGTATCGTCGCTAAACACTCGTATATGGAGGTGCCTTCTCGCTGAAATTTTAAGCCCGGTCGCGTCGTGTAATTTTGTGTTCTTATTTTATGTTTAGGACGCCGTATCAGGTTGGTGTTGAGCCATCCTTCCCGGGCCAAAAGTGCACCTTTTTGATTAACAAAATTACAGGTAGGACTCAAAATAGACACATGCAAGATGTAATTCATGCGCCTTTTCGAGGACATGTGCCCCCGACACCCACGAGGGCAGGCCAGGCACCTGTGGGCCCCATGCGACACCCTGCTAACCTTCAACGACTCATATGATGCAAGTAGTAGGGGTGCTCAAGGACGTTGATATAAAGAGAAGGCACCTTGGGTAGGAAACCTGAAGAAGAAAAAGATAAACGCAAAGGAGAACTGAAATCAAAAGAAAGACACAGAAAAATAGTCCCCCCCCAACAAAAAAAAAAAAAAAACCCTCCCCCCTACACGCGCCATTTCATCTGACACCATGGCAGAAAGCGACTTTTATGGGTGGGATCCTATCACCATTGAAACGGCCAATTTCACGCCCGCCGTGTGCACCTGGGCATCGCCATGGCTGGGAGCCGTCCTGCTGAACCTCCAATCCACCTCGAACAACACGGATCCGCCGATTGGGATTACATGGGAATATGTTGCGGCTCTCGTCCCCGAGGGCCATGAAGTACCAACGCTGGGCCAGGCGAGCCAGTGGTTTGAGTCTGACGTCAGCAACCCTGTCTTTTACAAGATGATCGACTATGCCGCCGATAGCTGTCTCGACACCGTGTGCCAGAATCTGAACTGGGAGGGCGACAGTGACCTGGCCGGTATCGGTGTCATGACTGTTTACTTTCTGGCGGCTGCGCTGGCGACAGTGTACTTTATTCTGCTCGAGATTGACAAGCTTCGTCCGTTTACACTTCCTCACACCGACGTCCACATTGAAGTGCTAAAGTCGCGCCGCAAGCACTACAACAGTTTCCTCAAGGCTTTCCGCGAGACAGTGTCGGACTTTCTGGACACGGGCCTTCTCTTCGCGCTGGCTGCTCTGGTGTCGGCGGCCTACCGGTTCGGCTGTGCGCGCATGTATATGGACATGTCGCACTCGCTCTACCAGCTGACGAATGCGACGTACATTGGAGTGTTTTCTGTCTTTCCGCCCGGCATCCTCCAGTTTGTGGTTGAGCCGACACAGCGGCGACGCATCCGGGGCACTCTCTGGTTGGCCATCATTGTTCTCCTCGGCACCGTTCTCGGCCTCTACTACAGCTATGTGACGAGCCCCGACGGGATCCAGGCCGTCTATAGCCAGGCATACGGCTTGGCAGACTATATCTACGAACAAGACTGCGAGCCCCAGGACCTCCGCAAATCCACCGCCTACGTCATGGTAGCCGGCCTGGTGCTCATCGCCATCAACTTGTTTCCCTGGCTTTACCTGATCTTTGTGCCCGATAAAATTCAAAAAGGCATCCGCGGCGTGCTGAAGCGCAACACGCGCATTGGCAAGTCCCGGCACATGAGCCGCGGCCGTGATCTGTACTCGTACGTCCTGATGCTGGGCATGATGGCCGACGGCGCCATCTGCGTCCTAATGATGTGGGGTCTCCTCGGTCTCTTCACGGCCTACCGCAGCAGGGTCGTGTCCATCATGGGGCCTGACACGGAGCAATCTCAATGGAGCTATGGCCAGGTCTTTGCCCTTGCCACCTGGGTTCCCGTCGTGATGGACATTATCAGTGTCTACATATGTACGTCTACTTTCCGTTGTCTTGCCCTTTTATCAATTTTTCATATATATATAATATATATAGGATATGCTTTGTTGAAACGCCAAAACAGCCCTACTAACTCTTCTTTTTTTTTAGATGCGCACAAGACGACAAGCGAGAACAAGGTGTCTCCCAACGGGTTTAGAGAGGAAATCACGGCCGACGGCAGCATTCACAGTGCCGCAAAGGGCGTCCACTCTCTTGGTGGCGACACTGACAATGATGGCCGTGGCAGCAGCCGCGGTGGCGGCAATCCTTCTCTGGCAGGCATGACCATGATCCCACAAAGCGACCAGGATCAAGATGAGGAAGCCGGCTACCCGATGGGCATCATGTCGCAGAGTCCGCAGCAGATCGCGCGCCACGGTACCGACATTTCACTGGCATCCACCATGTACTCACCCAGGACGATGCGGCCTCCGTACGACGCCAGCGACGTGCGCGCATCCAAGGAGGCTGCCACGTCCTTTGTCGAGCACCACACAGGCACGGGTTATGATGGTGACCGGCCCAAGAAGCGCGTCTCCATCGCCTCGTCGCTCGGTTCCCCATCAGGCGCATCGGCTTCATCGCCGCCGGTCCGCACAGACGCCTACGATCCTCCCATGCGGCCGCTGGCCCGGCAGACGACCGACATGTCCGTGCTGTCGCTGGGTTCGGATGTGACGCATGTGCCGTCCCACGTCATGTCTCACGGCACTGTGTCACCGCAGATGGAGGCTACCGCGACCATGCCATATACCATGTCAACTGTGCCTGCTGTGCCGACCGTGTCGACGGTGCCTTCACCCGTGCCGAGTGCATCCCCTCCTCTTCAGCACACGCACTCGATGCCTCACATGCACTCGATGGCGATGCCGGGCGCGGAGGGTATGCAGGATATTCAAAACATGCAGGGCATGCAGTCCATGCAGCCGATGCAGACCATGCCTGGCATGATGGCCATGCCGCAGATGATGCCCATGATGCCCATGACGGCCATGATGCCTCAGATGCCTCAGATGATGCCCCAGATTATGCCGATGGCGATGCCCATGACAATGCCTATGCAGGACGTGGACCAGCAGGGCGCCTTCGTGCCGATGGGCCTGCAACACCAGCATTCCGTCCCCCAGATGCACCATGCGGACATGTCGACACCCCCGCCGCAGCACACGCATTCACCGCCGCCGACGCAACATCTGGCGGACAGTGGCCGAGAGAGCAGTGACGAGCCTCACAGTCAGTAAAACAAAGGAAGGGCAAAGTCTGACCATGACGATGTGTCTACCAGTCTGTGAGCGTAATGTGTGCTTGTGTGCTTGTGTGTGATACCTGTTCTACCTATGTTTTTACTGTTCTTCCCAGTGCGGTCATGTTGCCCTGTTTTGTGATTTACTGTTCTACTTGTCAACGTGTCATGTTTGATGGATCAAAGATTTTTTTGGTTTAATTGTTTTTTTATTTTTTTTTGTGTGTGTTTCTGTTATTCTATAGTACCGTAGTTGAATACCCAAGTTTTTTATATTATACATTTTCCTCCATCCTCCTCCATTCCATCCTTCCATTTCAATTTCCATTGCACCTTTTTCCGGTAGATGTCATGATCACCTAGAGGTGTCTCGACTTCTACCTAACTCGGGTGCGAAACTCGCTTTGTCTATGGTTGACCGCTGTCCGGACCGCCGTCGACTTGTTGGCGATCTTGTTGACAAGCTTTCTTGACAGCTGGGTGATGGGTTTCATGGCCTGCTTGACTTTCTGCTTGAGATGAGCCCGGTGGCCAACTGAGGTGCCAGCGCCTGCGCCGACATCAGCGTTGCTGCCCTTTTCGCCTCCATGGCCATGGCCGCCGCTTCTGCCGTCATCGCGGTCATCGCCGTGAGAAGAAGGGGGACGGGATGCGTCAGGTTCAGCGACGCCGCCACCACCACCGCTATGATCGTCGTCCTCGTGGTCCGACTGATCACTCACAGAAGAGGGCGCCGTGTCGCTGCCAGTGTCGTCCGTGTCATCCCCGTCGTCCGTGTCATCCTTGTCGTCCGTGTTATCCTCGTCATCGTCCTGATTGCCTGGTTCGTATGTGCCATCGGAGTCGTCTTCCTCATCGTCTTCCTCATCGTCTTCTTCATCGTCTTCTTCATCGTCTTCTTCATCGTCTTCCTCATCGTCTCCAGAGCCGTCTTCAGAAGCATCTGTCCCGTTCCCGGTGTTGTTGCTGTGATCCTCGACAGGGGTGTACTCTGGTAAATCCATATAACGCTCCTCCGCAAGATCTCTAGGCATCTCTCCAGTATGAACCATTTCCAAAACTCTGTCCAGCCGGCGAATCATCAAGGAGCGTTGCTGCGGATAGCGAGAGCCCATCTGCCGGATACGCGGTATAGCTGGCAACTCTTGCCACAGCTCTCTCGGCCTCTGCGGGTCAATTTCCTCGCGCATGGCATGCCATTCATTCGAACGCAGGCGAGGCTCGTGTGGCGTGCTAATAAGTCGAGAGTACTCGGGCGGACTGTCGATAAAGACGTCGTGCTCCAAAAAGATGCCGACGGGCGAGGCCGTGCCGCGATCTTCCAGCTGCTCGTCGATGGTGAGAGGCGGCGCATAGTGCGAGGCCTCGTCGTAAGCTGGTGGCGGGTCGTCGAGCACTGGGTCAAATTGGATGCGCAAGTCGTCGTGCTCGGTGTGGAGGATGGCAAGAGGGTGGCGCGTTTCGTTGCTGCCCATAGCGCCCTCCTCGGGGATCGTCTGCGGATCCGTCCATGCGGTGACCGATTCGGGGAGCTGGTAGTCCGGAGGAGCCTGCTCAAACGTCTCGCGGAGCAGCAGGATGTACTTGACCTTGCAGTCGATGTATTCAAGGAGGTGCTCGTAAATCCTGTCAAACGGGCCACCCCACCGCTCGTAGACAGACTCGGCCTCCTCATCGGACATGTTCTCGCCGCACTCGTGGGCATCGCGCTGGACGATCGCAATGTACCGCTTGACGAACAGCCGATAGCTGCGTGCATAATCGACGAGCACGCTCCCGATCTCCTCCGCCCTGTCGAGCCGCACCTCTATCGCCTCCATCGTCGAGTTCTTCACGTCCTTGGTGAACTCGTCGCTGATGCCTTGGAGGGCGCGGCGGTAGAGCTTAGGAGTGAAGCGCGGGATGTGGTCGGCCACGATGGGCTCCTCGCGGAGAAGCTTCTTGATCGTGTGAAACATGCACTGCGACCACGGCTTCTCCAGCAAGGGGTTCGTCTTGCTCTTGTTCGGGTTCGTGTTGGTGTCAGCAGTGAAGCAAAAGGGGCAGGGCGCCTCAAAGGGCTGGCGGTTCTCGTCCAGGTGATTCTCATGTTCCGAGTTGAACACAAAGGCGGCCTTGCGCGCTTCCTCTTCGCGCGTATTCCGTTCAGCCCATGCCTCCCTCTTGGCCTGCTTGATGAGCTCCCTGTGGCGCTGCACGGAATCGTAGGCCTTCCTATGGGCCTCGGCGAGATGCTGGGGGAACTCGTAAGGATCGGGCAGCAGGCTCTGGGGGTCGCGACGCCTTGCTTGATCGAGAGACGTCCTGTCCGTGGCTGCTTGTGACCGAGTCAACGCTAGATAATGCTTGATGTTGTCTGTATGGGAGAACCTTCTCCTGAGCATTTCTTGCTGGTAATCATGAAGCTGACAGTGCCGTGCAAAAGTGCCCTGATACGTATGCAAGTATGGTCGAATGGCGCGCATTTGTCGTTCCGCCATATCCATCTCCTTTTCGTACCACGCCGCCGTCCGTAGAAGCAAGTGTTTGTATTCGTTGAACTTGTTTCGGCTCTCGACAAGTTGTCTCTCGTGCTCTTGGACATTGCGTTGCCAAAGTTGACGGGCCTCCTGCCTCTTGTGCTCTTCCATGGCCTGGACAATCTTTGCATATTCGACCTCGGGATCCTCAGGGGTAGCGGGCGCCAAGGTCATGTATCGGGCCGTCATAGGCCCTTGACATCCCTCCTGCTCCTGTGTCTGACGGCTAAGCCCTGGAGCTCTGGCAGTGGAACGCGGGGGCATGCCAAGGATGTTTACTCTGGAGCCTCCATTGGGAGTCGTTGAAGATGAAGAAGCCATTGCGAGTTGTATGAGAGTTTGCACAGGGAAAATAAGAGGGGAAATAAGAAAGGGGGGGGGGGGGGGGGGGAAAAAAAAAGGGGG
>JAGKRZ010000525.1:0-13342 GCA_020002355.1 Intubia oerlemansii
TTTTGGTCTTTTGGCATTTATCACTAACACTTGGCAAAAAGAGCCCCCCTGCAAATCCTGTCTGGCAAGATCTACACCTACCTGCCGTCGAAGTACACCTTCCTCAGCTTCTTTTTTGTCTTTGAAGTCGGCTCCCTTATCTGCGGTGTGGCCCAGAACTCGGCCACACTGATTGTCGGCCGTGCTATTGCTGGCCTCGGTGCTGCTGGTCTGCAGAATGGCGGTCTTACCATCCTTGCAGGCCTGGCTCCTCTGGCCCGTCGTGCATCTCTGACCGGCATTTTGTTGGGTGGTAAGTGTTTTGTGTTTTATGGCCAGACGCCCACCGGCCAGTCTATCTCCGCCCCTACTGACGCATCATGAACAGTGACCCAGGTGGGCCTCGTGTCTGGTCCCCTGGTCGGCGGTGCCTTTACGGAAAACACGACATGGCGCTGGTGCTTCTACATCAACCTGCCCATTGGTGGCTTGGCGGCCGTCATCCTGATGTTGACGCCGATCCCCGAGCAGTCGCGCAAGATGGAGTGGTGGCGCACGCGTGCGCAGACGGCAGAGAAGGGACCGCTGCCGGCGGGTACGGTCAAGAAGCAGCTGCGCATGCTCTTTGTCCACCGTCTCGACCCTGCCGGCTTTGTGCTGTTTTCCGGCGCGTCCATCATGGTTCTGCTCGCGCTCCAGTGGGGAGGCAGCGTCTACGCGTGGAAGAGCGCGACCATCATTGGTCTCTTTGTCGGCGCGGGCGTGACGGCGATCATCTGGAGCCTCTGGAACTGGCGCATGAGCCGCTGGGAGGGCACGGACGAGACGACGCGCAACATCAACGGCGAGGCCGCCCTGGTGCCGCTGCAGGCGCTGCGGTACACCTCGCTCTGGACGGGCACGCTCGTCATGTTCTTCCTAATCGGCGCGGCTCTGGTGCACATTTACTTTATCGCCATCTACTTCCAGGCGGTGCGCAGCGCGTCGCCCATTGGCGGTGGTGTCGATCTCCTGCCGGTCATTATCTCGCAGCTGGTCGGCGCTGTCCTGTCGAGCATGGCCGTCGGCCGCCTCGGCTTTCCGCTGCCCTTTGCCCTCGTGGGCATGGCTCTCAACAGCATCGGCTTCGGACTGCTCACCGCGCTCAAGGCCGACACGCCGTCGTCCCGCTGGATCGGCTACCACATCCTGGTCGGTTTCGGCCGTGGCCTCGTCTTCCAGGCGCCCTTCCTCACAGTCCAAAACGATCTCCCCGAGAAGGACGTCTCGGTCGGTCTCGGCCTGCTCAGCTTTGGCCAGAGCTTTGGCGCGGCCGTCTCGCTCAGTATTGGCAACAGCATCTTTTACAATGTCCTCGCCGACCAGCTCACAGCCAACGCACCGACAGTGAATGCCACCGAGGTCATTGCGGCCGGCGCCACGGCCTTCCGCAGCCTCGGTCTGTCACCAACGCAGACGACGCAAGTCATCCTGTCCTTTTCCAACAGTGTCGACCGCGTCATCTGGCTCTCTACGGCCTTTGCCCTTGTGGGCTTTATCTGTTCGTTTGGCTTGGGCTGGAAGGATATCCGCAAGCACAAGTCCAACTTTGCCGAAGCACGGCCCGCCGAAACGACGGAGGAGAGCGCGTAATCAAAGATGGATTAACCTGTGCATATTCATCCCCAGCTACCACTCATCGAACATCTCCCAGGTTTTTTTTTTTTTTTGTACCATTTCTTATTTTCCTTCATTTCTTTCTTTCGATCGACTTCATATCATTCACCCTCATTTTGTTTTTATTCTCCCTCTCCCCTTCTTGGTGGGTTTCTTTCCTACATGGAAAGGCACAATAGGTACTTGCCAATAATAGATACAATATAGGCCGTCTCTGTCACATGTTCTATTTAAAGCATCCCATCTCTGTATACCCCTAGAGAGAAAATCATTGGGCAAGCTCGGTTCACCGTTTAGTCACATGGAAAACAGGCAGCCGTCCAGAGATTGTAGCTGACGTAGACCGAGATACTTGTGGCATTTGTGACGTGGAAGTGAAATAGTAGATAGCAATGTGTGTCCTCAAGATGGAAGAGTCCACGGCGAATTCAGAACGAGAACGAGTATGCCGAAACACGACATTCCGAGCAAACTGCGAGAAAGTGCTCACACGTAATGTTCACAGCGGTGCTCCCAATGATGTTATGGCGACTAAAGGTGCAAGCGTCCGAAAGGTCGCCTATTGCTAGCGATCTCAGGAGCGAATCGCCTCTCTTGATATTGTAGGCTATTTGGTTCGTCATGTGGCAGACATGTGTCAACAGGCGGTATCTGCGTACTTGCGTACTTGGGTACTTTTGCGAATGGTGCTGCCTGGATTTTTAGCACGGCCATGGCGGACAAAATACAAATGAATACAGGCCATATACCACTGGGGGATACACGACACAAAATCATATCATAATAAAGCAAAGCTGCATGATTGCTTTCCGCCAGCGTATCTTTTTTTTTTCTTTTTAGGAGTAACTTGGCATGGAGCCTGTTTGCTTTTTATTTGCCCTTTTGTCAGCTCGCCCGCGTCTGTAGGCTGCATTTTCTTTTTCTCGTTTTATGCGCGATGTGAGAGCTCCTTACTCGATTGGGAGACCGTACGCGAGAGGACGCCAAACGGGCGTAATAAAACGGGCGTAGGCAGACGTCGTTTGGCGGCGATAAAAGCTGCAAAAAAACGTGGGGTAATGTAAAGCAGTACCAACAAGGTACTTTGCGACGCACTGACAACGAACGCTTTGAAAAATAATTTATTCATATAAATTCAATAAGAAAATAAATGATAAAAATTCATGTCCAGGGCCCTTGCCCAATTGACTCTTTGACCCATTGACCCTTTTGTACACCTCGCAGTTCACCCGCGTCCGGCCCCGTTCCGCATTCGCTTCCCAGTCGCTTGCTGGTAGCTACCTAGGCCGTTTGACCTTGCTTGTAGCTCTTGTACCAACCTTTTTACACCGAGGCTGCCCACAATCAGCCACAATGCAACGGTGCCTTTGTCTTTATTGGAAAATCCCACGAACCTTGCCCAAGGTAGTCCATTCATGCGACGGGATTCTCATTCGTTAATGGTCTAGTCTTGCAGCCCAAACGGATATTATTGACACCGGGGCCTTGCACATGATTCCGTACTGGGCCGAGCCGTGGCTGACATCACGCCCTGTATCTTATCCGCCGGTGACATTGTCTTGCCGAAGGAGATCAGAATCCACGGAATATATAAACGGGCGCCAGTCGCAGATGCAGTTCTGAGTCAAGACATCACTTCATCCTCACGTCCCTCTCCCTTTCTCACCTTGTCACTAAAACCCCAGCCTATGACATCACTGCACCAAGTCCCCAAAAACTGCATTTTTGTCTTTGTCCACGTCTCACAACTCGTCTTGGCCCCCGAGATATCTCACACTTTTGTGAGATCTAGAACATTGGCACCTGCATCTGCAAGACTATATAAGAGCCCTCGCACCTCCTCCCTCTTTGTGTCCAAAACCGTGAATCAGCCCCGCACCTTTCTTACATTGTCGGCAAGCCCTTCATCATCTCCGTCATCTCCGTTATCTTCGTCACCTGCACCACATCCATCAACGGCAACCATGGGCTCCATTCCCACGTCTGCCGAGCTGCCGACAGTGCGCACGGCGGCCGACGAGCAGGCTGACCACGCCGACTTTGTCAAGAACCTGAACAGCGACGCCTACAAGGACTGGCCCAACGAGGCCGGCTTTGACAACCTCGTCGAGGAGCGCGGCCCCATCGACCTCCGCGTGCAGGGCACCATCCCCTCCTGGGCAGCTGGCAACCTCTACCGCACGGGTCCCGGCCAGAGCAAGGTGGAAAACACGCCCAAGGGCACGCACTACCTGAGCCACTGGTTCGATGGCCTGGCCCACACTCACCGCTTTGAGATTGTTGCCGGCGACGCCAGTGATGGCAGTGATGGATCGGCGACAAAGGTCCGCTACTTTTCACGGCGCCAATCGGACAAAATCTCGCAAAAGATCCAAAAGGAGGGCCCCGGCGACGGTGTCACCTTTGCCCAGCGGTCCGACCCGTGCGTGGGCATGCTGGGCAAGTTCATGACCACCTTCCGCAGCGCCACCACGGCTCGCGACGAAGAGCCCGACGATCTCGACAATGTCAATGTCGTCGTCAACGGACCCATGCCGGGCATGACATTCCCGACCGACAAGCTCAGCAGCAGCAGCAGCAGCAGCGGCGGCCACCGCGCCGGTCTGCCGTCGGCCATCTGGCTGAGCACGGATGCCAACATTCTGCGCCCCATCGACCCGGCCACGCTCGAGCCCCTCGGTACGGCATCGCAGCGCATGCTGCACCCAGAACTCAAGGGTCCCCTCTCGTGCGCCCACGCCCAGCGCGATGCCGAGACGGGCGAGATGTTCAATATGAACCTCGATCTGGGCTCGGCACCGGCCTACCGCGTCTTCCGCGTCTCGGCGCGCACGGGAAAGACGACCATCTTGGCCACGATCAAGTGCGGCGGCAGCGGTGTTCGCCCGGCCTACATCCACTCCATGTTTCTGACCAAGCGCTACGTCGTGCTCTGCGTCCCGTCCGCCGCGTACATTGCCCAGAACGGGCTCAAGATGCTGTGGAAGCGCAACATTGTCGAGGGCATGGAGCCGTTCGACCCCAACGGCCACACGCGCTGGATCGCCGTCGACCGCGGTGACGACGACCGCGCCAGCAAGGGCGTCGTCGGCGACTTTGCCAGTCCGCCCGGTTTCTTTTTCCACAGCGTCAACGCCTACGACGAGGATGGCAAAGACGGAAAAGAGGGCACGGACAGTCTGGTCTGCGACGTCATCGACTATGCCACGGCCGACATCATCCACGCCTTCTACTACGACGTGCTCATGAACCGCAACAATGCCGTGGCCGAGTTTGTCAAGGACCCCAACCGCGCCGCCAACCTGACGCCCTACCTCTCGCGCTTCCGCCTCGAGCTTCCCTCGTCGCCCAACTACACCAAGCCCGTCTCCGTCGAGCCCGTCTGGAAGATTGCTGGACCGCATGCTGGAGAGCTGCCGACCATCAACGGCACCTTTTCTCACCAGGCTCACCGCTTTGTCTATACTATCTCAACGCATGGCCTGTCGACCCTGGCCGATGCCATCTGCAAGACCGACGTCGTCTCCCGCAGCGCCCACTTTTGGCGTGCACCGCACGGCCACACTCCGGGTGAGGCCATCTTTGTGGCGCGCCCCGGCGGTATCGAGGAGGATGACGGCGTTCTACTCAGCGTCGTCCTCGACGGACCCGCCGGCAAGAGCTACCTCCTGTGCCTCGATGCGAAAACCATGACCGAGCTGGGCCGTGCTGAAGTCGGCATTGCTGTCGGTTTTGGTTTCCATGGAATGCACGCCAAGGCATAATAAAGCCAAAACTAAAGAGTCTTCGCCCTTTTTGCATGTTTTTTCCATCCTTCAGATGTCTTGTTTTCCCTTCCTTCTATCACACGACCCACGATGCTTCACTTGAATTGCCATCGCTTTAATGTTAGGTATTCACTTTTAATAACTTGAGAATGAACAAAGTCAACGAATCAATTAAGATTTCCAAATTAAACGTGTAAATGGAACCATCATAAATCAACAAAGCGCCAACACAACCATTGCAAAATAAGAAAATAACCAATAAAAAATAAACGGCCACACTGGCCAATAATAAAAAAGAATATTAAAAACCTCTCCAAATCATCCACAAATCACCACATCTTTCTAATCACTGTCTTATGCAGAGATGTTGAAAGCGCCCTCAAGGCAAGTGACAACGTCCGTGCCCAGGCTGGTGGACGTCAGGCTCGCGCCCGACAGACACATCAGAGCATCACCGGCAGCGTAGGGGCCGAGAGCGACGACGCAAGCAGGGATCAGGGCAATGATGGCCGTGCCGCCGTTGGCGGAACCAAGGGCCGTGCAAGCATCGGGAAGAGACGTCGGGCAGGTCTGGTCAAGAGCATCCAGCAGGCAGCTGACCACATTATCACCCTGGGTAATAGACGTCACCGTCGTCTGGTCCAGGCACTGGGGAATGTTGCCCACGGCGTAGGTGCCAAGGTCCGTCAGACACAGCAGCATGGACACGCTCACCTCCAGACCCGTCTTACCCGCCAGGTTCTGGCAGTCGGCGGGCAGATTAAAGTCGCAGTTGCGCTCCGTCTCGGTCAGGTCGCAGGCAATCTCAACCACCTCGGTCGACGTCGTCGTCGTCTCCTCAGGGAGACCCAGAGCACCAAGCAGGCAAGTCACAATGTCAGCACCCGACGAGCCAGCCGTGATGGCCGTCGTAGCCAAGCACGTAGCCACCGCGCCGACAGCGAAGGGACCCAGCTGCGTAACACACAGAGGAATGTCCGTGATCAGGTCGAGACCGTTGTCATCAGACAGAGCCGTGCAAGGCTGGGGAAGACCGCTGATACAAGTGTTCTTGAGAGCCGTCTCCACACAGCTGACAATATCGCTACCCTTGGTGGTAATGCCAATGTTCTTGGTCAGGCACGTCTCAACAGCGCCGGCACCGTAGATACCAAGGTCCGTCAGGCAGATGGCAGCGGCGGGAACAATCAGAACAGAACCAGTGAGGCTGCCAATCTTGTTGCACGAGTCAGGCAGGCTCGTAACGCAGACCTTGGCCGTCGACGAGGGAGTGTTGGTGATGGTGAGAGTCGTAGAGCACATGGAGCTAGCACCAGACGAAGAAGTCTTGGTAGGGGCCATCGAGCTAGAAGCAGGGGGCGAGCTGACAGGGGGAGACGACACGGGAGCCGAAGAGCTGGCAGGGGCAGAGCTGGAAGCAGGAGCAGACGAGCTAGCAGGGGCGCTCGACGAGGCAGGAGCAGACGACGAGGCAGCGGCGCTCGATGCAGGAGCAGACGACGAGGCAGGGGCAGAGCTCGAAGCGGGGGCGCTGCTAGCAGGAGCAGAAGACGAGGCAGCGGCGCTCGATGCAGGAGCAGACGACGAGGCAGCGGCGCTCGATGCAGGAGCAGACGACGAGGCAGCGGCGCTCGATGCAGGAGCAGACGACGAGGCAGCGGCGCTCGAGGCAGGAGCGCTAGACGAGGCAGCGGCGCTCGATGCAGGAGCAGACGACGAGGCAGCAGCGCTCGATGCAGGAGCAGACGACGACGCAGCGGCACTCGAGGCAGGAGCAGACGACGACGCAGCGGCACTCGAGGCAGGAGCGCTAGACGAAGCAGCGGCGCTCGAGGCAGGAGCGCTAGACGAGGCAGCGGCGCTCGAGGCAGGAGCGCTAGACGAAGCAGCGGCGCTCGAGGCAGGAGCGCTAGACGAAGCAGCGGCGCTCGAGGCAGGAGCGCTAGACGAGGCAGCGGCGCTCGAGACAGGAGCGCTAGACGAGGCAGCGGCGCTCGAGGCAGGAGCGCTCGAGGCAGCGGCCGAGCTGGCAGGAGCAGAGCTCGAAGCAGGGGCGCTGCTAGCCGGGGCAGACGACGAGGCGGCAGCAGACGAGGCAGGGGCGCTCGAGGAGGCAGCGCTCGAGGCAGGGGGGCTCGAGGAGGCAGCAGCGCTCGAAGCAGGAGCCGAGCTGGCAGCCGAGCTCACAGGCGCCGAAGAAGCGGCAGCAGAGCTGGCAGGGGCCGACGAGGCAGCTGACGAGGGGTTAGCCGACGATGCGGGGGCAGACGCGCCACTCGAAGCAGCGGCAGAAGAAGCAGGCGCAGAAGAAGCAGGCGTAGAAGAAGCAGGCGTAGAAGAAGCAGCACTCGAAACAGGAGCAGATGAAGCAGCAGACGAAACAGCAGCAGATGAAGCACTCGAGGCAGCCGACGACGGTGCCGACGAGGCACCTGCCGACGGAGTGGAAGAAGCACCGGACGTGGCAGCAGCAGACGAACCAGAGGACATACCAGTCGAAGAACCCGCACCCGAGTTACCAGCAGGAGTAGAAGCACCCGACTGGGCGGCGCTGCTGGCCGGGGTAATCGGGGTCTCAACAATGACGGTACCAACCGTGTCGGTGCCAGTAGGGGGAATGGTCACCGTCACGGGAGTGGTGCCAGTCCAGCCACCGGTGAGGGTGGTGTAAGGACCAGTGAAAGAGGAACCAGAGCCACTGTTGGTTAGCAAAGTGAAATCAAGGTCAAATTCTGAGGAATACTCACGTGATGGTGCTGGTCGAGGTGACGGTGCTGGTGAGCGTCGTCGAAAGAGTGGTGGGCGCACCAGTGACCGAAATGGTCACAGTGTCGATGACGAGGACCGTGTTAGACGGGAGGAAGACGTCGACAAGAATGGGGGTCTCGCCGATGATTTCGACGGGCTGGATGGTGACCATGGCAGGGCACTCCTCATCACGAGTGAAGAGGCGGTGGGCTGCCTGGGGGTAGGGCTTGGCCAGAGCACGGCTGGCCAAAAAGGCCGAAGCGGCCATGGCGTTGATGAAGCGCATCGTGAAAGAGAGTGGTGCAAAACGAGTGATTATGCAAGAATGGGGAAAAGAAGATAAAGAACGAATAAACGAATGACAGTGTTGTGCTTTAAAGATCAAGACACAACTGCAGACAACCACGCTGGACACTGACGAAAGAAAGACGAAATGTGAAGGGAAAAGACCGACTGGCAATGGATCTATATATCTCGACAATGTGGGCTGTGAAAGAGTGAATAGCCTGGAAAGGCAAGTGTTGTTGTTGAGGTATACTCTTGTCTCATTTTTTTCCCTTTTGGATAGCAGCATGCCATAGGAATCGATTATGGAGCACACGGTAGTCCGTACCCCGAAGCGTCTCTATTGATGTGCTGTACTTTGTCCGTGAGCATTTGTCTGGGTACTGCAAACACGACGCGCTGACATCCCTCGGCGGGGGCCCCAGTTTACCACACACGCAACCACGCCTAGCAAGGAGCCGTAATATTGACAACTGCACCCCAGTAAGCCAGGCAGCACAATACTAGATGCAGCCCCTGCAAGGGCTTGTTCCCTTTCACAGGCCCTACAGAGAAATTGCCATCTACGAGTTGCTGCCAAATCCATATCAAAGAGATAAAATATGAAAATCTATTGACTGACGATGATTAAAGGCCAGAATATGGGTACAAAGCCGTTGTCCATATCCGACTCTCATTTTCTTTCATCTATTTCCCTCTCCGTTGTTTTTCTCGGCCCGTTCGACTGCTTCCGGCCGAAAAAGAACACACACTACTAGCATTCATTCTCTTCGACAACAAATGGGTAAACAGATAAACTTTCGAGGTGTAAACACAGACCCAGTCCGTAGGCAATATGGAGCTACTAGGCCCGTTTCTTTGTTCGAGACCTTCGTTGCCATGTGTTTTTTCCAGTTACGCATTCTGCACCTCAAACTTCAGACAGGCGAGAGCTCATATACAGCACTGGTAAACAAGGCCTTTCTTTACAAGTTGATCAAATCGGGCGACTGTATGTCCCCACAAGACAGCTCATTGCGGCAGATTGCCACGGAAAATAAGCTCCCCTAGCACTCCGTAGTCCTGACGAGCCGCAATCGCCAGGAACGGTTAGCTTTAGTCGTTAGCGATGGTAAATATTCAATATTCTCTGGTATTTGACGTATCCATTTCACGATGAAAGAATTCGGTCAATTTTCCGTAGAATCATACCGGCTGACTACGGCCTCCTTCCGTCTTGGGCACATTCCCGTGCGTCAACCTACCACCCCTCTTTGCCTCTTCGTCCTGACATGCTGTCAATATTTTACAGTTTATTGGTGTCGATCATATTCGGATTTACTCCATACCCTCAGAGTCTTCTATTTTTCTTTTGAAAATAGATTCATGCAATGAATCATGGCCGTTAGACCTTTTTTGTTTATTTTTCTTTCTCGTGATGGTTCCCTACCGATACTCTGCGTACGACATCGAGGCATTCGATAAAAGTAGCGAGAAATCCCTTGACGCACTGATCGAGAATTTCGTCTGCCAATTACGGTAACCGAGTGTCCAAAAACACCCTTGATGCACCGTGGGTCGCGTGCATATGTCTTGCGGCTTTTCATTTTTGCACCTCACTGCTTGCTTCTTTCATTGTGACGTTCTCGGTGTAAAGTAGAAATATGAGCATGCGACGTTTATAGAGCCAATCAGCATCCACGACTAATATGCCCCTAGTCTCCATAATTCTGGACACTGTGCCATTTGATTGGCTGACGTTGTCCAGAGCTATGGATCTACGTCTTGGCGACCTCTTTCTACGACGGCGACGACCGCGCATCCCTTACATTCGTCCAGTACGAGAAAGTAAAATATTCATTCGCATATCCGTATCCCCCTAGGTAGGCGCAGAAATACGACGTGTAAAGTCGAGGTTTGGCATCTCCACAAAAGGACGGAGGCACCGCTGCTCTGTCATTGACGGCAATTTGGCACGGTATCGATAAACTGTCCAGTGGTCTTCATCTTTCTTTGCACCAGGCGTTCGCTACATGAAGGAGACGAAAATTTCCTAGCACTGCGCACAACGTTTGCAGATCCCTTCAAGCGTTGCGAAGAACAACTGTCAAACTTTGGCATTCGGAAAGCGGCCTGAAGATCTCTCAACACACGCTACATGTCATACCCATACCTAACGGAAACTATTGCTCGCCGTCAACTGAAGCACGCGCGAAGGTGCTGATTGTTGCCATATTTGGCAACATCATGTCTCGTTATCACCACTATTTTTTGGAACAAAAGAATTCAATAGGCACCAGTAAAGTGTCTCAGTTTGTGCGCTGTACTGAACTACTCCGCAAAGGGAGCGGCTAGCCAGACTGTCAACTCTAAATTCGTCCGAAAAAAGGTACATCTTGGAGGCTAATATTGGATACCTCACCCTTTCACCTAAACCATTTTCTTTTTCCACTTCATATCAAAAATGCAGTGTCCATTCTACGCATCAAGGATGGGCCTTACATTTTTTTACATCGCGGATATACGGATTACGACCGCGGAGAAAGAGAAAAGAAAAGAAAAGAACAAACTTTGCGGGTCGCCAAAAGCAACGAGTCTGTCAAATTTCACATCCGGATATAGGAACTCAATGTTTTCTTTTTTTTCGTTCTTTCTTTCTTTTTTTTTTTTGCACACAATATTTGAGCTGGAATTTGCATCGTGGGTTTTACTCCATCACATTCCCTTCAGCCATGATATCTCTTTGTTGTACGAAGTAGACATACGAGAGGCCTATTCCCCTGGTGGGCCTCACCTGGCCTAGACTTTACTCCACCGTCCTGATCACCTGGCCATAGTCAGTTGAGATTCTCACCACATCAAGCTTATTGCCCTTGGCTCACCACCGGCATCGTCATTGTCTCGACGTGGTCATATCTTTTCTCCGTCGCCATTTCGGGCAAACTAATTTCCTCGTCTCCCAACTTATGTCACCTTACTCGCTTAATTCTTGGCTGCATGTAAGCCAAACACCAAAAAGCTTGTGCCTGCTTGTCATCTTGGCAGGTCATGCTTTGACAATATGAAAACCATAATGACAAGATGCAATATCAAGTCTCGCTTTTCTTCAGCGTAAATAGTAATCAAGCCCATCAGGAACTTTCTGTCCGCTCGACTTTCATAGTAAACGCCCAACCCCAGAAGCGATAATAAGACCTCCAGTGGCTCCTGTCCCGTAGTGTGCCTGTGAATGGACCACCCAATCTTTAACCAGAAACAGTATGCTGGCCGGTCGCTAACCTCATCGTACATATTCTTCATGCCAAAGGGGAAAACCTCCATACCATGCAGTCTCGCCGAGCTAGTCCTATCTATTTCGTGCAATGCCTATTTCATACTGTCCTTCTTTGTTCTCTCCCAGATTAAGCTATTTTGTCTCAGGGCCACGGCTGCCGCACAGGGTGTGGCTCTGTCTTGCGCTGACCATCCAGCTCTCTGCGTAATATTGAAAAATGGACGGAATATTGAATGCCAAAAAGTCCAATACTGTATTTTTTTTGTTTCTTTTGTTTTTCAACTAGCCGTTACTATGTCGTTCCTCTGGTGCTGCATTCAAAATTCCAGTATCCAATATATTGAATCTTTCTTTTTTGTGAACTTTTGCTGACTGGTCTTTACTGGCATGTCCACATTGTGGATGTGTCCCCGTGCTGTCAAGACGACGGCCCAGCGCACGTTTCCAGCGTCTCTCGCGTGGGACTGGACCTGTCTTGTCCGGATATACGAGAAACTCTGTTGCTGCTGACTGTCGACTGCCATCTGTCGGCCTTCGGATGGCCAAGAATGGAAAATGGGGCACCCCGTGGTTGCCGTCTGCCAACGACAATACCAGTGGTCCAAATTCATCACAAGTAGACGAAAGGCCGAAAAAAACAATGCAATAGTCGTTGCTGACAACACTTGGTGAATGTCACCTCGTGGTACCTGGGGCTAAGCATGTCGTACCCATGATGTGTGGTTCCCGTGGAGAAACTAGACGAACAAAGCGTGTAAGCGGCTCTATGGAGAAGGCTACTTTGTTTTGTTTGTTCTTTGGTTTGCTAACACAGCAAGTTGTATATATAGAATGGCAAGCTATGCAACTTCTTCCAACATTTTTTCTCTTCACCATTCAAATCAAGCTCATTCCCTCATTCACTCTTCTCTCGGCTTCTTTGCCTCTACACTCGCTTTTCACTCGCTTTCTTGCTCTTTTTGCTCGCTTGCTCGCTTGGTTCTTTGGTCCTCTTTCTTCCCTTGACTTCTCTACTCCTACATCAAAAATACCCGCACAAGGTTCTCCCTTTCTTTTTTTCTTCAGAAAAAAATCCCCCACATTCAAAATGAAGACTCAGACTGCCATGCTCTCCCTTGCGGCTGCCGCCACTGCGGCCCATGTCCCCGCGAGCTGCGTCCTCACCACGGTTCTGCCCACCATGACCGTCAAGCTTCCCGAGGCCAGCACCAGCGTCATGACTGCCTGCCCTGAGCCTACCGCGCCTACCGTCTATGTCTACACCACCGTCTACGACACCTTCTGCCCTGAGGGTATGACCTCCAAGTCGTACACCATTACCAAGACCTGCGATGCTGCTCCCTGCACCACTGTCGCTCCTACGGAGGTTCCTGAGGGCTTCACTGTTACTGTTGCCACCTGCAACAGCTGCGGTCCCAAGCCCATCACTGCCACTCTTACCTGCCCCGGTGAGACCATGGCTACTCCCGCTCCCACGGGCGGTGCTGGCGGCTCTGGCTCTGGCTCTGGCTCGTGCACCGGCCCCTCGTGCCCCGGCTCCAGCTCTGGTTCTGGCTCTGGTTCTGGTTCTGGTTCTGGTTCTGGTTCTGGTTCTGGTTCTGGTTCTGGTTCTGGTTCTGGTTCTGGTTCTGGTTCCGGTTCTGGTTCTGGTTCT
>JAGKRZ010000053.1:0-85231 GCA_020002355.1 Intubia oerlemansii
GGGGGGGGGGGGGGGGGGGGGGGGGGGGGGCCGCAAAATAGTCTCAGAAAGAAGTGCATCTGTTTATCGAAGAAACACCCTATCTACCCTTGTCGTCTTTAATGGTGAGTTAAGCTGTACGTCGACGAAGGACGGCCCATGTACAGGGCATGAGGGGTTGTCTGCGACGACGTAGAGCTGGACCGGACACGGCTGCCTACGGCATCATCCGTCTCGTCAGCGTCGGGGGCCATGAGGTGGGTAGACGTGGAAGCCTTGCTAGACTCTGGGCCAGCATCTCCCGCACCGAGGTACGGCTCGTAGGAGGCGGCACTGGCCATGGACGACATAGACTGTGAGCCGCCGTGGCGAGGCAAGACGACCGAGAGCGGGCGAGGATAGGTGCGGGCATCCTTATCGATGTTGACATTGTTCTCAGTAAAATCGACTTCTGGAAGGGTCGGCGGTCCAGGGTGGCTGCGGAAGTTCTCGTAGCGCTGGCCAGGAAGCACAGGGCCACCGACAGGGCCGACAGGACGGAAAACACCAAAGGCAGTGACACTGGTCTCCTCATCGCCAACGTCCATATTATCGTCCAACACCTTGCTGCACTGGGCGGCTCCACGACCGGTAGCCGTGCCGCGGCCGCGACGGCGGAGAGTCATGCCGGCCAAGCGGCGACCAATGGCCACAAATATGCCGACGAAAACGACATACTTGAAGGCCCGGCTGATGGCACGGCCCTGCGGCAGCTTTTGCTGCTGGCGGCGAGCGCGAGAGTGTTCTGCTAGTCAGCACAATATATCGTGCAAACAACTAATCGTCCCTCATTTAGAATCCTCCCGTCTTGACTTACCTCTCCAAAAGAAGAAACAAAAGGCCGTGACAATATAAAATACAAGGCCGGCAGCGATACCAATAAGGGCCCAGCCCCATCTCGGCACAGCGGCCTTGCCCTGCACTGCTGTGCCTGTCGTGTCACTGGGCGCAAAGAGATGGTCGGCCGTGACGGGAAAGTTGCTGCCAGAGCTGCCCTGAACCATAAAATCGCCAAAGCCGGGGCCGAAGCCGCCCAGGTTGCTTCCACCGATCATTTTGGTGGCACGTCAAGGGTGATGTGTCGATGAAGAGAGAATAAATATTAGTTAAAAAGATATATGAAGTTGGGAAATTCAAGGGAAAACATGACATCTTATTGAAAATCGACTTGAGAACCTCCAAGGACGGCGAATCCATGATCCATATTTAACAAGCGGATGTAAGATACTCATCACGCATCACAACATCCAGTCGAAAGTTTACGAAACACACACACGCGAATAAAAATAGAATCCTCACATCTCCCCCACCGACATCTGAACCTCTCCAACGGAGTGTCACATCCGCCCAATAACTCTCTCCGCGAAAGGGAAGGGGGCTGCACTGATTCCTGGAGGAGGACGTGAGATTCTGTAGCATGGGCGATTAAAGAGTCCAACTCCGTATACGGTGGTAAAGCATGGCACCAAAATAAATATTTGGAAACAGTGCCCAAATGGCCATGGGGTGTGAGATTCAAATAAAGAACAAGTACGTGCAGTGCACGGGTTGAAGGGTGGTAGAATATACGGCGGGCACATATTGTTAAGGGTTGATGCTGCTACTCTTCAGAGGCGCTTCAGAGGATGAGCACAAAATCTCATTAGGTTACTTTTTATTTTTTTTAGAAACGAGGAAATATAACAACAGTATCCGAGAGGAAAATAATTTCGAAAATTCAAAGTGATATAATGGTCGTTGCTGTTCGTTATCATGGAAATCACAAAAGGTCACCTCGCTTTTTACTTACACGAGTCAAAAGGAGGCTGAGCCCCCGCGGGTTTAGTGATTATCAGGCACTGTACCGCTGTTGACAGCGCACGACACGCTAAAAGCTTACAGAGCCTCACTAAAAACGGACGCTTGTCAGCCTCCGAATCCCGGGCGCTTGTCAAGCACGTGCTCTCGCGTTAATAACAGCACGTGATGCAACAGCTGACGGCATGACGACAGTTTCCAGCAAAGCAAACCCCCCGGACAAAGTTGCGAGATACTCTTGCTCTGCTCTCACCAGTACACTCGGCCGTGCCATCAGAAACCTCAGCCTCGATGTCCTTGCAAGTCCCTGTCATCGGCCAGCGGCTGTCGTATGACGGCGCGCTGTGCACGGTTCGGTATGTCGGCGAGGTGGCGGGCACGTCGGGCGGCACTTGGCTCGGCGTCGAATGGGACGATCCGCGGCGCGGCAAGCATGATGGCGTGCACAAGGGCGTGCGCTACTTTTCGTGTCTCCCGCGGACAATTCACCAGCTTCACGGTGGACAGGGCCGCCATGGACCACCACTGACGCCGGCGTCGTTTATCCGGCCGGGGCGCGTGGCGGACAAGCCGCGCAGTTTTCTGGAGGCGGTGCGGTACAAGTACGCCTCGGAGGCGACAACGGATGGCAGCGGGACTGCAGCTCAGTCGGCTGAAGCAGAGGCGGCAGCGACGTCGAGCATAATGGCAAAAACAATGCCTGGCCGGCAGATTGTCATCTCGGGCAAGGTGGCTGAGGAGGTTGGCTTTGACAAGATCCGGCGGCAGCTCGCGCAAATTGAGACGCTGCGCGTTGTGATTTTGGATGGAATGTGCGTCCTGCATTCGGATGAGGGCATCACGGCCGAGTGCCCAAGCATCGTCGAGCTCGATCTGAGCCGCAACCTGCTGACGGATCTGGGCACGGTGGCGGCCATCTGCGAGCAGCTGCCACGTCTGCGCGGCCTGCGTCTTAACGGAAGCCTGGGCCTCCAGAATCTGGGCGGCGGTAACAGCAGCAGCAACCACGAGGCCCAAGACTTTTCGCCAGCATTTTCTGGCGTGCGCGATCTCGCCGTCGAAGAGACGTGGCTGTCGTGGGCTGAGCTCGGCCAGCTGACGGCCAACTTTCCAGCACTGACATCGCTGTCAGCCAGCTCCAATGGTCTCACCGTCCTGCAGCCACCGCTGCCATCGCCGTCTATAGCGTCCACGCTGACCACGCTCCACCTCGAGTTCAACGAGTTTACGAGCCTTGCCGACCTTGCCAGCCTTGCAGAGTTGACCTCTCTGCGCAACCTTCATCTCAAGGGCTGCGCCATTGCAAGGATATCCAACAGCAGCGACGACTCAGTGTCCCCTTCGTCTTCTTCACCACCTCGCTTCCACTCCTCGCTGCAGTATGTCGACCTGTCGTACAACAATGTCTCGTCATGGGCGTTTGTGGACGCACTGCCCGACGTCTTCCCTGGCATGACCGCCCTGCGATTTGCCCACAACCCCATCTACGACAACCCGCTGCTGGGCGAGACGGCGGCAGCCAACAGCAGCAGCAGCACCTCTACGGCAGCAACATCAGCAACGGCTTCGGGCACGGCGTCGACGGAAGAGTCGTACATGATTGCCGTCGGCCGCCTGGCACAGCTCACGACGCTCAATTTCAGCAGCATCAGCGCCACGGACCGCGCCAATGCCGAAATGTTTTACCTGTCTCGGATCGGCAAGCAGATGGCCGCCGTGCCGGCGGACAGCGAGGAGGAGCGGGCGGTTGTGGCGCGCCATCGCCGGTACGCCGAGCTGTGCCAGATCTACGGCGAGCCCGCTATCGTCCGACAGACCGAGGCCGTCAATCCAGCGTTTCTGGAGGCGCGGCTGGTCAAGGTGGTGTTCTCACAGGGCGACCAGCAGCGCACCGCCGAGATCCCCAAGTCGTTTGACATGTATGCTGTCAAGGGCATTGCGGGTCGGCTCTTTGCCAAATCGCCACAGAAGTTGCGACTCGTGTGGGAGACGGGCGAATGGGATCCCGTGGCACGCGTCGATGAGGATGACGAGGAGGAAGAGGAAGATGATGACAAGGATGACGGGTACAGGGAAGACGACGAGGACAGGATGGACGAAGACAGCGAGCCCGTAGAACATCCGCCACAAACAGCAGACGCTGCTCCCGTCGACTCTGCGCGATGGGTAAAGCGTGAAGTCGAGCTCAAAGACAGTCCGCGGCAGTTTGGATTCTGTGTGGACGGCATGGAGGCACGTGTTCGCGTGGAAGTGCAATGATGACTGCCCCGCTACCTATTCCGGGCAATATCTCATGATGTATGACCAAACAAATAAAAGACGACATGACACCCAACCAGAATGTAACATCCAAGTGACGAACGCCCCATCATGTTTTGACGGTTAGTGTAACGCGAGATCTGTAACAAGAACGTACCAGAAAAACCGTTGGGCGCACGATCGCGCCTTCCCAAGTTTGGCAAACAACAGCAGGTGCATCGCAAACGCGACTGCCGTCTGTGTGCGGGTGCGTGCCTTCCCCAACCACCGGCCTATATATTACCTCCCACTTCTCTCTGACTTGTTGTTTATTTCCTTCTCCTTTTCTTTTCAGACTTGCCAACTCCCGCGCCCTGGCCCAGCAGTGCAGCAACATCGTCAGCTAAACAAAATGACAAAGGCCAGGTTTTACATTATCAGGCCTGGCGCGGCAACAATCATGGCCGGAGGCGCTACGGTACAGGGTCCCGGCAGACTTGTGCCTCTTGTCGCAGTCGACCGTCTTCCTCCATGGCTCGAGATTGAGAACATTCCCCGACAGCTCACTCCCAGTGACCTCACAGGCATGACGGCCATTGCGGGCAATGACGAGGAAGCCGAGCTGGGCCTCAGGATTCTGGGTCAAGACAGCAGCAGCGACAACAACAGCGACAGCAACACCGACAAAAAAGAAGCAGAATCTGCCCCTTCTGTCAAGGCTGTCGACGCAGCTAACCCCTCGACAAGTGTGTCGGTTCAGCCCCGCGTCACTGGAAAGACGCCCGCAGCGAAGAAGCCGGCTGAAGCAAAGGCACCGAAAGTTAAAGACTCGTCCTTGGTGGTCAAGAAGCAGGCCGGTAACGTTGCGAATGGCTCTGTCAATGGTGCCGTCAAGGCGCCCCCGGCAGTGACTGCCAAGACAGCCAAGGCATCCCAGACATCCCAGACTCACGAGGCACCTCAGGCGCCTGAGCCGGGTCTGAAAGAAGGACTGCTCATTCACTTGGGACCTTCCGACGACAGTGACGGCAATGAACAGCCCATCCAGGAAAAGCAGGGTATGGAGACGTCCAAGAGGGTTGGCTCGAGCAGCTGGTGGGGAGAGAACTCCAAACCGACACCCAGTGCTCCTGAGAAGGACAAGGAGGGGGGCAAAGAAGACGACACGGTGGGCAAAAAGAGCAAAGAAGACATGGGCGCAAGAACCCAGCGCAGTGCCAGCCAGCCGGCGCCACAGACGGACAAAATGACGGTGACAACAGCACCCCATGCATCGACGGCAGAGATCGACCACGGTGTCTGGCCAATGCAGCAAAAGCGGCCCACCTCTAACAGAGTGCGCTTCTGCCGCAATTGGTGTGCAAAACAATATTGGTGAGTCCTTTTCAAGAGCCGAAAGACAGAAAAAAAGGGGACCCCGTCTTAACACATCCATGTTCAGTGCGTACGACAAAATATGCGCGTATACGCACGCAATCCCAACGACGGTAGCTGAGATGCGCCAGCTAAATATCAACGTGATTCCCAAATGGTGGAACAAGAAAATCGTGGACGGTCTTCTTGTCGACAAGGAGCCGGATGCCAAACCAGCTTCTGTCGGAGACGCGACTCAAACGTCCGGGAAACCAGCAGAGGCGATGGCGACGGCAGCCACGACGGCAGCGACGACAGCTACAGCGACCAAGACTGCCAACACGACTACTGCCGTTGCTGCCACTACCACCTCACCAAAGAACCCCATGAGCCCCTCTAAGAAGAAGCGGTCCAAAGGCAACTGCGGTGTTAACGGTCGTAAGACGACACACGCGAGCCAAGGAGGCCAAGCAAGCCAAGCAGGCCAAGCGGGTCAGAACGAGAAAGGCCAAGGGGCTCGCGCCGGCCATAACGGGCATACCGTCGAGGCCGAGCCTAACAAAAAGACGAGCAACAGCCTCTTTATCGAGGGCGCCGAGCACGAAGAAGACCTCGTCGAACTGTGAGCAAGAGACGGGAGTTTGTGGTCGATGAGAGGTTGGAGTGACGTGAAAAAGTAGAAAAAAAGGATAAAAGAGTGGAAAAAAGAGAAGAATAACACGAGAACCCACGGAACAGCCTCCTCCCTCCCTCCCCTCACCCTAGGGGCCCCCAAGCCAAGTCAACCTCCTAAAGATTGGAACATAGAAAAAAGACAATAAAACCTCAAAAACACATAGAATATGCAATGGGAAGCAAAAAAAGTACAACCAGTGACTTTTGTGACGCCATGGGGACGTCAACGGGACATGGGTGCAACCTTTCTGTCACTGGTCCAGACGATGTTCCAGAATCCTGTCGGAGCGTAATTGAGCAGAAACGGCCTTCCGCAGTGTGTGGCAAAATAGCGCTCAATGCCGACAAAATGCATCCTGTAAAATCCAGCACCAGCTTCAGTGAGAGAAGTACCTTTGTACTTTGTACCCTTGG
This sequence comes from Intubia oerlemansii, assembly GCA_020002355.1. NCBI lineage: Eukaryota > Fungi > Ascomycota > Sordariomycetes > Ophiostomatales > Ophiostomataceae > Intubia > Intubia oerlemansii. Next base: position 6,496 of record JAGKRZ010000053.1, read on the forward strand.
CCCGGTCAATGACAAGGGGGAAAAGTTTAAAAAGGTACAAAGGTAAGATACATGCACGCCGCGTTTGAGGCGTTTGGAGATTCCATATTCGTACAAGTCTTGCTCGCTCTTTTAAGCCTCTGTAAAATCCGTAAAACATGGACTGTCCTCGCGCTGAGTCCGGGGATAGGTACTTACCTATGAGCAGATCACTTCTTTGTTTAGAATGGAATCCATTAGATAATTAGCACTACTTTCGCTGAAAGTTGTTTTTTTAAGGACATTTGGAGATTTGGAGTTCAAGTACCTATCATGGAATGGATGGCTTCAGTCTCATGCAAAGTTGGATACCTATGAGAACAGCATTGGAGGGTTAGGTACATTGCTCGTCAATAGACATGGAAAAATAAAAAAAATAAAGGATCTATGAAAATTGGGTATCTACAAATGAAAAAAAAAACAATAATGGAAGGAAAAGAAAAGGGAAACAAGTACCTCTCTCTCTACTTAGTACATACCCACGAAAAACTGCACCATTTGTCTTCACTAATCATGGAAGCTTACATATTGTGTCCTTGATTTTATTTTTCAAAGGCAAGTTAGGTTGCCTAACCTGTTTTGACTTTTTCTGTTCTTTCTTTTTTTTTTATTATTTTAGGTATTTTAAAAATGCCGCCGCCATGTAGGTAACCAAATGCTCGTATCTCCATACCCCGTCGCGTACGGGAGCAGGTAAGATCCGTGTAAGTGCCAGCCTCCCTGTCATTGGTCTGACTTACATCGGCTACCCCTGGTCTACCATCGCCACTGACCTGTAGGTAAGGTACCTGGGTAGGTAGGTAGACAGACAGACCGTTCGGGCATACGAATAAACGCCACCGGAATAATAAACGCTTGTCTGTAGAGTCTAGCCACGGCCCGCGATGCCATCTAGCTCCGGGACAGACCTGGCGAGATGTTTCCTTTTCTCCCATTACATCAAGGAGCATGAGAATGAAAGAGAAGGAGGGATAGACAAAAGAAATGTATAAGTAGAGGCATGATGGCCTCGTCTTGAACATGATTTTTTTTCATCGTATTCCACTTCCATCTTCATCGTCATCCTTTGATATCTGAGCCCCAGCCTTCCTAGCAACAGCTTTTCACAGTTTCTTGACACCTTCACCACTCCAGCCTCTTTTATCCATCTTTCACACTTACCATCATCAAAATGGGCAAGATCAACGGTCGCGAAGTTGGTCCCATTGGCTTCGGCCTCATGGGTGAGTTTGAATCATACACACTGCAGATACATAAGGGCGGGCCAATATTTTTGGAGAGTCTTGCTAACTCTTCTTCTCCCCTATAGGCCTTACCTGGCGCGAAACGCCTCAGCCGATCGAGGACTCGATGGCTACTATGGAGACGGCCCTGGCAGCCGGCTGCACTTTCTGGAACGCCGGTGTATTTTACGGCACACCCCAGTACAACTCCAACCACGTCATGGCCCGCTTCCTCGACGACCACCCGGACGCCGCTGCTTCTATCGTCCTCAGCATGAAGGGTGCCATGGACGACCGCGCCTTCCAGCCCGACGGCCGCCCGGAGAACATCCGCAAGGACATTGACAGCACCGTCGCCGCCCTCGAGGGCAAGCTCGCCAGGCCTGTGGACGTCTTCACACTGGCCCGCCGCGACCCCAAGGTCCCCTTTGCCGACTCGCTCAACACGGTCAAGGCGTACATGGCCGACAACAAGGTCGGTGCCATCGGCCTCAGCGAGTGCAACGCCGAGACCATCCGCGAGGCCATTGCCCTCGGCGTCCGCGTCGCCGGCGTCGAGATTGAGCTCTCGCTCTTTGCCACCGAGGTGCTGCACAACGGCGTCGCGGCCGTCTGCGCTGAGCACAACATTCCCATCATCGCCTACGCGCCCCTCGGCAAGGGCATCCTGACCGGCAAGCTGCAGGCCCCCTCGGACATCCCCACCGGTGACTACCGCGCCAGCTTCCCTCGCTACCAGCCCGGCAACTTTGAGGCCAACTATGAGCTCGTCAAGTCCGTCATGGCCATGGCTGAGCGCAAGGGCTGCACCCCGGGCCAGCTCGCCATCAACTGGGTCCGCTGCCTCTCGGGCCGTCCTGGCATGCCCGACACCGTCATCCCCATCCCTGGCGCCACCACTGTCGAGCGCGTCAAGGAGAACTCGACAGTCGTCGACCTGACCGACGCCGACATGGCCGAGCTCGATGACCTCATCACCAAGTTTGAGATGAAGGGCAACCGCTTCCCCGACTCCCTCCCCCACGACACCTAAACGGGATCCTCTCCCAATGAATCTTGGCTTCGGTGGAAATGGATATTGATGATTCGAGTTTGATTTTGGTGGAATGAATACGCAGCCAGGTGGAGGACAGTAATTATAAAGACATGGAACTAAGACAGCAGATGGAACATGATAGAAAATCCCCCCATAAAAGCACAAAACACAAGCCACAAAATGACAATACATGTAGGTAGGCCAACAGTGAAAGAGGCTTTGAAGAAAGTTAATGATCACGAAAAGATCACATCACAGCCAAAAGAAAGGAAAAATGGAAAACAGCCTAACAACAATAAGAAAGTGATGACCAAAAAAGACGGGGACGGGGGGTGGGGGAACAAACCGGACATATAGGTGACCCAAGATACAGACATACTTGTAATTTCCCTTGCAGAGTTGGCATACAGCTCATTCCTCTGGCGAGGATGGCCAAAGATCAAATCCCAAATTGACAGCAACTTTGCTGCCGTTTGCAAAAGGAAAGGGAAACGATAAAAATATCAAAACGATAAAGGATAATTCGTCGGAATGGAAATGCATGAAATGCAGACTCTTGAATGGAAGAGTAAAAACAAAAATGGAAAGGGAAACAAAAAGTTCTTCAAAAGTCGCTGCGCATGGTGCGTGTTGATGCCCTATAAGAATGTCAGCGAGATCATAAATATGGAATGTCTAGATAGCAGCTCAACAGAAAACTCACTTGCAGCGAACACGGTTGATGGAAGACTGCAAGTCAAGGTCTGGCCCGGGGTCCGAGTAAACTTCGCACTCCACAAAATGATCAGTCCGTCCATGGCCTGCAGCATAAGGGCTGCTGTGCTCGTCATCTTCATTGTACTCTTCAACCTCTAGGGTTGCCAGCTGCTTGGCGAGGGATTCTTGCGATAGTCCGGCGGGTGCTGGGTCATCGGCCTCGATCACCATCGCATCGCCCTGGCTGTCATCTTGACTATCCCGATCATTGCCATGGCTCACTGTGTTGAAAAGATCAAAGTTGAAATCGGGAATGACTGAATCGTACATTTCAGGCGGCACAGGTCCAGCTCCAAAAGATTGCGGACCGTCAAAAGCCGCTTGCACAGCCTCGGGCGTGTACAGATCAGGCATCTCTTCGAAAGAAGCAGCGGTATTGGAGTGAAAGCCGTGATTGCTGTACTTTTCGTCGTTGCCACTCTTGTCATGGCTAATATCATGACCCCGGAGGTTGTCTGTCTGGACGTGGTCAAAGACACTAAAGTCAAAGGGAGGGACCACACCAGGTCGAGTCTCGTTCTTCACATCGCTGGAAGAGACCTCGTCCTCCTGGACAGATGGGGGAATGTCGAGTGACACATTGCTGGCGTTGAACAGTTGGCTCGTTGTCTTGAAGTGCGGCATAGACGCCTGGCGGTAAATCATCCTTTCCACAAAAATGTTGGTCGGCTGGTACTGGACTCCGTGATTGTAGCAGCCGTCTTCACGGACATCCAGGTGGAAGGTGCGCTGCGGTCCACTCGCCGTCGTCTTGCGTGGGCAGGGCGTCTCTGCAGCAGCAGCCCGGACCTCATCAACGTGGCTCTCACGACGGTGCTTGTGCTCAGAGTTGGTCGATGGCAGTGACGGACTCGCCGTGTGAACACTAAATGTACGAGGCACGTGTGGCGTATAGCGCTCTGGCATCTTCGGCGTGTAGAGATCATGCAGCGTAAATTCGCCGTAGGCGGAACGCATGGGCGACGTGGGCAGGGGTTCATCGGGAGGGTAAGGTGCCTTGTGGTCTTGCGGAATGGTGCGCTCTTCGTCTTCGATGGTGCAAATGTCGGCAAAGGTAACGTTTGAGCCCTGGCGTCTGACATGTTTTGAGCGGGGAGACACAGGCTCGAGCTCAATCTCGCGACCTTTGCCCTTGTTCTTGTGTCGCACTTCAGATTCTTTTGTCGCACTGTCAAACACAACAGCGTCACTGTCATTCGCATCCAGATGGTGCTCAGTCATCTGGAAGGGGTCCTCTTCGAAGATTGCTTTGACTTCGTCTGGGGACGAAGAGGAGTGCTTGACGGGGCCATCAAAGTTGCGTGAGCGCTTTTTCTTGGGACTGGGTGCCAGAATATCGCTGTCTGAGTCGGCAACCGACTCCACCGTTGGCTGGCAGTAACCCTTGACCGTCTTGTCGCTGTCAAATGAAATCTGGTTGCGCAGTTTGCTCGCGTGGCGTTTCGCCCTGGTCACAGCACGCAGTGTCTCTTGAGACTCATTGTCGAGGGTGCCCCCCAGACTGGTCATAGAGTCGCGATTGCTGTTGCTCCGTTCTGATGTCTGCAGCGAAGCAAACGATGAAACAGACGAGCGTGGCTGACGTGCCGGTGATGACTGGCGATGATGAGCACCGTTATGCTCCGGTGAGTCACGGCCTCTGGATCTCTTGCTGTGACGCTGGATTTTGTCAGTTAAAAGACAAAGAAAAAAGGAAGTTCTCAGTAGCAGAAGCCCGACAGACAAACCTTGAAATCTTTCTCTTGACGGCGAGAGGAACGTCCAGTCGTTTCGTTGTGCGACTTCTTTTTCGTTAATATATATTCAAAATACGACCGAGACAACATGCAAAGGGTACACTTACCATGCCCTGCGATGCATTCTATGCCTCTCGCTTTTGGGTGATGTCTGTGCTGCACTTGCGACAAAAGTTGTGCAGAGTCTCTTGACCAGGACGGTAGGGGTTCTTTTCGTGGAAGCGGCGTGAGCGGACACGGCCACAGCCCGAGCAGATGTGGGCTTGGACCATGTCTATCCTGTTCTGCAAACCAGACTTTCGCTTGTGTGCGGGCGAGCGAACGGGGCCCCGCATCTCAGCCACCGGTGTAGATGAGCGGCGCGAGCGAGTGCGGTTGGCGGCTGTGGACATATCTTGCGATGAGCGACGGCTATGATGGCGCGTAGTGCGAGAGCTGCTGCGTCTATGGTGTTGCCTCGGCGGAGGTGTTGGGGGCGAGGCATGGCGGCGCTGACGATGGTCACTACCGTGAGCACGACTGCTGCGTCGTCCATCCCGACGACGAGGGGACTCTGGCTTCATTGCGGTCGTATTGCTCGAGGGCACAAAGCTTTGAAGAGGTGCGTTGAAGGAAGAGTTGGCCATGTTGGCTTGAAAGAAAGGCGCCTGGGCTGCGTATGGATTGAAGGGAGCGCCAGAATTGCCGTAGTGAGCCATGTTGGGCACAGACGCAGAGGGAGTCATGGGGTGAGCCACTCGCTGGGCCACAAAGGCACCGTTGCCGTCAACCATGGGGAAACCTTGACCTGGCTGGACGAGGTAGACATGCGCGGGAATGTTGGACAGATTGTAGCCGGAAGCAGGGCCGGGAGTCGTGCCAGGGACAGGAGCTGCCGTTTCAGTACTAGAAGACGTCCCAGTCGGCATCGACCGGCGCTGTTGAGCGTACGGATTCGGTGGTCCATTTTCTCCCCAGACCGCGTTTGTCGAGGGGGCAAACAGAGGCGCGCGAGCGTTCACGTAAAGGTCGTTGACCACGGGGACCTGCATGGGCATGGCGGTGGGAAAAGGCGGGTTGGAGATGGAGTCCTCGGAAGAACGGTCGCGGCGGCGACGACCAAAGAAGCTCGAAAAGATGCCCGAAGTGCGTGAAGCATGGGCGCTCCTGTTTCCGTCGCCACTGTCGCCGCTGTAAGGCTCGTCGTAGACGCCGCGACTGTTGGGACGGGACGATGCCTCTCTCCGAGGACTGAAAACAGCATTGCCTGTAGATGAGTGACCACCAGAATGACGTGTGCTGTGCTGTCGACGATGGCGCGAGGCTCCTACGTCCGAAGAAGAATCACTGAACGGTTAGAATGGTTGATCAAGAGAGGTGGGAAGTACAGAAGATGATAATCGCACTTTTCACGGTTTGACGGGCGATTCGATCTGTGACGTCGGGTTTCCGTCATTGAAGACGCTTCAAGTAAACAAAGGGGAGGGTAATAAACAAAGTAAATAAAGAAAGAGATCGAGCGACGGGAGAGGACTGTAATGAGATCCTGGATGTAGAGAGATGCTTGAGACTGAAGGTCTGTGCAACCTCTGCTCGGACGGAAAATGTGGATGAAAAGGAGAGCAACAATGGGAGGAGGGAGCTTGGTTCGGGGATGGGTACCTATTTAAAGGAAATGGAGCACATCGTTCATTCACGCATCCATCTTTCACACGAGGAAGGAGCGCTTTGAATATCAAAAAACAGGAAGGAGCGATTGGTGTCAGTTACCTATTCGGGCAAGTACCGGGGTCTGTTGGGGTTACACGCACAACACGTACGGGCAGTTCGCGTCGAGTTTCCCTCTTAGATTGTCCCTAACAAGAGCGATAGAGAGTTGGAGAAAGGAATAGCGGTGAGTTCTCAGCGGCAAGATTTGAACGAAAAAGGAAAAAACACTGGTATTGTCAAATATTGGTATGGTACATTGGCCGAACATGGGAAAGCCACAGCAAAACCCGTCCCAACCCTTCCCTCACTTTATAGCTTTTCTTTTTTTGTATAATCAACAAAATCAAAACGAAACCCATTCCATCAAATCTCTTTTTTAATCTCTTCTCTCACTCGAGAAAAGCCCGATCTTCTGTCCGATCTAGTCAAGCCGCAGCGTGCGAGCGCCCTTACGCTTGGCAGACTTCTTCTTATTGTTGCCATGCTCAAACGAAGCGACGGCAGCGTGGTCGCGGCCAATGTTGTCGAGGTCCTTGACCTTGTAGATGCGGATGATCCAGTTCTCGCTGGTGTAGGCCTCCTCGAGCACGTTGAGCGTGGGGCTTTCTCTGGGCAGCTGGACGCCGCGGACACGGTCAACGGCCTGGCCGGGCGGGAAGAGCGACTGGTAGTTGTGGTACGACATCTTGTACATCAGGCTGTTCTTCATCGTGTCACTAGCCTGGTCGTCGACACGATATTCGCCACGCTGAGTGAAGAAGGAACGCTCGTTGACCTCGTCGGGCCAGATGCCCTCGGCAATGCGGACCATCCACAAAAACTTGTTAATGTCGTCGCCCGAGTAGCCGAGCAGGCCGCCAAAGACGACGAGCACGTAGTCGACCTCGTGCTGGCGCATGATGGGGTAGGAGACCTCCTCGCGCGAGCTCATGGCCTTGCCGACAGTGGCAATGTGCGTGTTGTTCCAGGTGTTGTTGTCCACGAGCGTCGGCCGGTCTGCCATGCCGCCAATCTGGTAGCCGTAGTCCCACCACGACATCACCTTGGCGTCCTCGGGCGTGTTCTGGCGCAGCCACTGGTACGCCTCGCGGTAGTCGTCGATAATGTGCTGGCTGCCGTCAGGCATGCGGCTCGCCAGCACCACCGACGGCGACGAGTACGCGTTCGACGTCACCCAGGTGCAGTGCGCCACGAACATGACCAGGTACACCACGATCGCGCCCGTCACAAACAGCTTGGAGAAGAGCGAGTACACGCCCACCAGAGGCCGGCTCATCGCCTTGAGGCCGCCGGTCTTGGCTGCCTTCTTCTCGCCGGACGCGTTTTCATCGGCATCCGTCGCCGCGGCCACATCCTTGGCGCTGGGCGTCTTCATGTTGACAAAGTTGTCGAGGATCGAGGCAACAGCCATGGCCGCAGCCACACAGACGACGGGCGTCAGCGTCAGCATCAGACGGACCATGACGCCGGCAAAGTAGCTGCCAAACAGGGCGTAGACAACAATGAAGACGTGCTCGTCGGCGAGCTTCTGGAAGCAGAGGTAGACACCGGCCGGGAAGAGCCAGATGAGGAAGTTGAGGTCAAAGAAAAAGGCCGGCCAAGCAGTCGGCTGGTGCTCCGACACGGACGCGATGATGGGAATGTGGATCTTGGCATAGCCCGTGTCCCAGAGCGAGTAGAAGCGGCCGTTCCAGGGGGCAATGTAGCCGGCCGTCGTGAGAATGATGAGGCCCAACACGCCGACGGAGAAGATGGTACCGGCCGAGATCAGGAGGAAGCTCTGGAACTGGCGGCTGGGCACGGCAGAGCGGACGTAGTCAAGGAAGGCCAGCAGCTGGAGGAAGCCAAAGATGCCAAGAGCGGGCATGTGCTCGCTGGTCTGCAGAGGCAAAAAGCCGACAAAGGGGATCTGGAAGCTGGCCATGGTGCCGAGCGCGTACCAGGTCGTGTACGCTACGTAAAGGCGCGTGCTGTAGCGGCCCATGCAGATGAGGACAAAGGCGTGCAGCGGCAGCAGACAGGTGATGAAGGCGTAGCCACCCCACGAGGCCACCATGTAGCCGTAAAAGAGCGCGCACAGGCCACCCCACAGCATCGAGCCGAGCTTCAGCGCCTTGATCCAGAGGTAAAAGGTGAAGACGAGCAAAAAGATGGCAATGGCCTCGTTGTCGTAGCTGCCGGCCACGGAGCGCGAGATGTAGCCGGGCGAGATGCCCATGAACGCTGCCGCGAGCAGGCCGGCGGAGGGCGACGTGGTCATCTCGTTGGTCAGCCAGTAGGCCGAGAGGGCCGTCAGACCAGAAAAGGCAGGGGCCAGCATGACACAAATGTTGCGAATGTCAACGGGGATAGACAGGGCGCGCAGGGCGTGGTAGATGACGCCGCTGGTGACCATCAGACCGGGGTAGAGGGTGCCGCCCGTAACGCGACCCAATGGGTGCCAAGTGCGGTCGTCAAACCAGTCCCAGAAGCTGTAGAAGCCATTGGCAACGAGGTACTTTGTGGCGCGGAAGTTGAACCAGGGATCGACTGCGGAGGAAGGCGGTTAGTAAGGGGGGAAACAGAGCAGAGATGGAAAGGAAAAAGTGAGATGTTGGAGGTCACTTCGAGGGAATTCGTCGAATGAAAGCTGTCGGATGGTCATGGAACTTTTGGATGGTACACACATTCGTGAATAATGCTCTCAAAGCCTATATAAACAGTTAGAAAAGGTAAAACAAGACGGAAAAGGGTGCTCGGAATGAGGATGTGACGCACGAATCACGGAGAACAAACGGCTCGAGACCGACGCGGCAAAAATCAAGAAGAGGATGACGACGCGGATAACAGAGCGAAGGTTCTTGGTGTCCGACAGCGGGCCAGCCGGCTTGGGCGATGCAGCGACCGCCATGATGGCGGGTGCGTGTTGGAAGCGAGGCGGGGAGACTGCTGTTGTGTTGTGGTTCCGTCAGTCGTTTTGGCGATGCGATGCGGTTTTGGTGAATCGAGTCAAAGTTGCGAGTCCAAAGGAAGCGGCAACGTAGGTCAAGCGAGCCTTAATCCGTCGAAAAGAAGAAAGGAAAAATAGTTTCACCGAAACGAAGGTAAGAAGGAAGGAGCGACCCCGTGTACACACAGTAAAAGGAAAGAGCTGGTGTTCATCGGCGTTGGTGGTGCTGCCGATGTACTGCTTTGCACTTTCCCTGCGAGTTTGAGAGGACAGCTGGAGCTTCCGCGTCGTGGAGCGAGGACACTCTGTCTTGGCGTCCAGCGACGCGGGAGCTACAAAGGAGGCGCTGATTGGTTCGGTTTAATGTATGGACCCACACGTTCAGCACCCCAACTTGGAGCGGCAGAATCCAAAGGCGGTGAGATTTACGTGTATCAGCTTGGAGTTTAAGGAGGCATTGATTGACGAACATGACAAGTGCCACGACACCTTTCTACAAAAGGGTATTCTCGATTGGAAACAATATAATACTGCCATGAAAAAAGGCTTGAAAAGGAGAAATGGAAGGAACAAAAAAGCAAGTATAGAAAAAAAAGAGCATGTGCCAAAAAAGAAGCAAGGGTAAAGTTGGGGAGAACAAGACAGCAAGCAACAAAAAAGCAGCAGCATAGTAGCACAGTAGCAGTATTAGAACCACTGCGCAGCTTACACGGTAGCCACGCCGTTGATGCCGCCAGCCTCGAGCTTGTTAACAAGCTTCTTGACATTAGTCCACTCCTCGCTGCGCAGATTCTCTTTGCCGCCGAGATCCGGGCCAACCTCGAAAACGGTCAGCGTGCCGGCAATGCCGCCCGTCGCCAGACGCTTGCCCTCGCTCTTGTCCCACGCGACCTTGTTGAGACTGTTGGCCAGCATGGACCGGCCGTCCTTGCGCTGGCTCGGACTGATGCGCGCGACGGGCTCTTCCGTCTCGACGGTGATATCCCAGAGCTCGAGCCAGCCGGCGCCGTCGACCAAACTGAAGACGCCCGGCTTGACGGGCGACCAGGCCGCATCGTAGACGACGTCTTCGCGGACAAAGTCCATGAGCGGCGTGGCATTGCCATCGGACAAGGAACTAGCGCCGGCGACACCGGTGCCGCCCATCATGGTGCTCGTGGCCGCCGGGGCACGCACCTTCCACAGCTTGACGGACCAGTCGAGGCTGGACGTCAAGACGAGATCGCCGAGATCGACCGGGCCGCGCGCCGGGTGGAAGTCGACAGACATGACGGGCGCGGCGTGGCCCTTGTAGCGGACGCGCGCGTCGACGCCGGCCTTGGCGCCCGCGCGGTCGTAGCGGTGGCAAGGGTAGATGGTGCCCTCTTCGGAGCCAACCAGGAAGAAGGTCGGGTCGGTGTGGGGGAAGGCGAGGCTGGTCGGGGCGAGGTCGTCGACCTTGCAGGGCGGGGGCACGGTGAGCGACAGGAACTCCTGGGGCTGGGCGAGCATGTTCTCGGCCCAGCCGCAGACGACGCCGTCGGTGCTGCAGCTGATAATGTTGTTTGCGTTTTGCGTGCCGACGATATCGAGCGCGTAGACGGGGTGGGTGTGGCCGCTGCCGGTGAGGGGCGTCTTTTGCACGGGGGCGGAGCGGGCGCGTGTGTCCCAGACGAGCACCTGGCCGCTGTAGGCACCGCCGAAGATGAGGTTGGGGTTGAAGGGCGAGAAGCGTGCGGTGAGAATGTCCGACTGCGCGTGGAAGACAAACTCGGGGCGGTCATGCAGGTTGAGACTCCAGACCTGGACGACGCCGTCGGGCTCGTGCGGCGCGGACGGGTTCTTGGTGTACGACGCAAGCAGCAGGTCAGGGAACTTGGGCGAGAAGTCAATGGACGTGATCATGCGCTTGCGCGACCACTTGTCGTCGTAGAACTGGCGAATCTCCTTGACCTTGCGCCGGCCACGGCCGCCGACGTTACCCTGCTCGTCCTCGTCCTCATTGTCGTAGTTTTGCAGCGTGTAGTCGGTCAGAATGTCGTACTCAAAGTCGAGCGCCTTTTCGATGACCTTGGTCGACTTTTCCAGAAAGTCCATAAACTCGGTCGACGATGTCACAGCTTCGAGCTCCTCGCTGGAGAGCACGCGCGACGGGTAGTTGGCCGACGCCAGCGAAGACGCGCCGTTGGCACCGCCCGCCGAGTCCTGCCCGGCCAGGTGCTCGCGCGCTGCCTGCAGCTCCTCCTCGACCTCTTTGCGGATATTCTTGCGCAGCTCCTCCTCGCGCTCTCGCTCGCGCCGGCTCGGCTTCTTGGTCGGCGTCGCGGGACCGGATGGCTCTTCACCGTCCGAGTCGTAGCCCGTGCCGCGGCTGTGCGAGGGCGGCGGCAGCAAGTCGTCGGTCGTCTGGACGCCCTTGCTGTAGGAAAAGATCTCCTTGACGGGCGACGGCGGGCATTCGTAGATGGTCGTCAGCGAGACGGTCGACAGCACGATGGGTGCTGGCGGGCCGACCGACGCGGCCACCTGGTTCAGACCCGGTGCTGCGGCATATTCGGATGTCTCGTTGCTCAACTCGCCGGCGCTCAGCACGCTGTTTGGCCGGCTGCCCCGCGGCCCCGGCGAAGCAGCACCTCCCGTCACTGTCGATCCTGGCCGGCTCTCGCCCACCAGGCTGTTGATCAAGCTCTCAATCTCGCGGCGGTTGTCGGCACGTCCTGGTATTGGCGAGATGAGATTCTATGCCGCTGTCAGCTGTCTGTCCCTTCTCTCAGTCAAGGAGCATTCCGCCCCCGATGCAAAACCACCCAACCCTACCTCTGTGCCTATGCTGGGGCGGCCCGCCGAGGCTTGCGTGCGAAGCTCTCGTTGGCGCTTCAGCTCGGCGAGCTTCGCCTTCTTTGCAAGGATCTCATCGCGCCGTTGCTGCATGTTTGCAATATGCGAATGTTGTTTTTGGTTTTTCTTCTTGTTGCCGTTCCCGCACCCAGTGGCATACTCCTGGCAAAGCCCTCCCCTTTTTTCTTGGCGTCTAATACGGGCAAAAAAAGGGCGACCGTCCAGCAGCAGTCTCAGGGGCTATCTATGGCCTGCCTTTGTTTTCCTCCTGACAAGAAAAAAAAGCTTCCAAATCTCACGATGTCGAGGTTAATGTCGTCGGCAAAAAAAGGGGGGGCGGCGATGAGGAACTATCTGTCGTTGACGGTTGAAGATGTCGTTGGAGTGTCTTGCGACAAGTGAATCGGTATTGGGGACAAAAATAGGCAGGTCGTCTCGCTGAACAACGTCTTGGCTGCTTTCTTCGTTTCGTCGTGGTCGTTGAGTGATGCTCGCGGCAGTTAAGGTGCCCCTGGAACGAATGGGCGCGTTGGGCGCGCTACCGCTAGCAAATTGCCAGGTACGAAGTACCCCGTACGCCTGTGGCAGTCAGTTTTGAGGTGATGAGAGAGGTACTAGCGGAAGCTCTGCCTTCGTTTAGCGTGGGGCACACGTGACTTTCCATTCCGCTTTGGAATGGGCGCAAAAAGGGACAAACAAGTATCCACCCTGGCGTCCCTGCCGCGCCCAATAACAGGCCACTTTTACAACAGCGAGAATTCCCGATACAGGGCGGACGGGCGGCAGGGTGGGTAGCGGCCGCACCTAGAAGGCAGCACTGCGACAGCGGTAGCAGTGCGATAGTACTAGTGAGCCCAGCGGGCCGGGGCCATAGCAATAGGTAGCCCAGTACCTACCGACATTGTACTAGCAGCTTGGGCAAGTAACGTGAGAGAAATTTCCAACGCGGACCGACCGCGAAAGCAGCTAAAAAAACGAAACAGCCGGAGAACCGCAAAAAAAATACAGAAAAAAAAAAGCAGAGATCCGAACAAGCATTGCCCAATCGCCCACGCCACTGCCCGTCCCGCCTTTGTGCAGCCTCGTCTTCCCGACATTCTCTCTGATTTCGATTGTTTGAAACGCGCCAGCGAATCTCCCCCGAGCGACTCCGATCAAGCGGCCGATCGTCAAAAAATAGGATCCTTTTCCACTCGTCCCGGCTTCTTCCAACAACCCACTCAACCCCCCCGTGTCGCAACCATGTCTTCCAGCGCAGGTGTCAACGTATGTGGCTTATTGCAATGGCTCGGTCTCTCTCTGCGTGCGGATGGCGAGAGGATGCCATGGATTAGCACGAATGGCAGCCATTGGGCGCGGGGCGCAGGCGCAGGCTGTCCACACACGGGATGCTCGCGAGAGGGACGTTGATCGTGCCTCCGTATCTCGTGGCCCTTGGCAGCCGCGTCCCCGACGGCCCAGATGGCGAATTGCGCCGGAACAATGAGCATGCAGCACGCATGAGAGAGAGGGATAGAGCAGGGAGCAGAGAGAAGGGAAAGGACACCTCGCTGACAGCATCTCTCCAGGTCCTCCGGTACTCGGCCCTTGGCCTCGGTGTGTTTTACGGCTTCTACCACCAGCGCACCATCAACTCGGCACAGAAGGCCGCCGAGGCGAAGCGTGAATACGAGCACAAGCAGGCTCTGATTGCCCAGGCCAAGGCGGAGTACGCCAAGAGCAAGGCCCCGGCAGCTCCTGCCGCCGAGTCGAGTGGCCGTAAGTGATGCCATGAAAGAATGATGAGAGAGAGGCTGTTGAAATACTGACATTGTCTTTTCTTTACTACAGTCAACCAGGACCCCATGTCGGCGGACTTCAACCTCGAGGCCTACTTTGAGGCTCTGATGCAGCAGAAGCAATAAGCGGCGCACATGATAATGCCATGGCGCCGTGAATAGCGGATGGGTCTGGCTGGAGAGCAGAGGAGGGGGGGAGAGAGGCCGTCCTTGCCTCGTGTACGCGATACAAGCTGATAGAACGGATTGGAGAAAAATACGCATTGTCGGAAAAAAAGAGAAAGAAGCGAGAGTGCGCGCGCGAGAGAGGAGGATGAGGAAGAGCTTCAGCGGTCGGTGGAGGACAAAGACCGCATGTGCTTTACGTTTGCCCATTTTTTGTTGTCCTTTTCTCCCCTTGTTTTTGCCATTTTGTTTACGTTTTGTCGTTCATGGCATTGCCTTTCCACATCATGCTGCTTCTGTGCCCCGTGCCCACACGAGAAAGTACGGGCAAAAGAGCCGTTTTTCTTGAGGAGGTACGCCTGGGTTGGGATGATGAGCTGCATGGTTGATGGGGGAGGGCTGGGACTGTTGGCATTTCTCTCGCGCGGCCACACGACAAAAATAGGCTTTTGTGGCAGACATCGTTTCTGTCCGAGCCACCCGACCTTGCGCTTTATATGTGTACAATATCAAATCTTAGACGGATGGTTGGCATGATTCGAGTTGGATCTGTGAAAAGTTCTGTGATGCCGTATGTGTCAGGTGGTGTTGAGGGGACTGGGTTGTCATTGGATGATGTGCTTTTGTCTCTCGCAAGGCTGTATCTCAAGGATTGTCAGGACGGTGCTTGGGCGCACTTGTCAGCATAAGTTGGCATATGATGTCAGTCGCACCTTCCCGGGCAGCCTTGCAGAGGTTTGTTGGCCCTTCGTCTACGCCTGCCTCGTACGACCACCAATTTCCCAACAATGCATTGATCAATGCATTGATCAGGAAAGAGCAGCAGACCCTCCCTGTCAGTTGCACCTTCCTCCTTACGCTAAACCCTCCTGCACGCCCATGCCGGATCGACGTCCCTCAACCAAAAAAAGGGGGGGTTCGATCGATGAACGTGAACCTTTTTTCTGTCGTTGCGCAGCGAGTGACTAAGGAAGGAACCTACCTAGATTAAAAAAAAACGTGAGAAAACTTTTTGCCGGAGTGCCAAGTATTAGTGCTAATTCAGCGAGCGGATAGCGAGCTTAGAAGCCCTGCAGACCGCTACGAGCGGCTCCCAACAACCAAAAAGTATGCAAAACCATGCACGTCGTTGGTAGTGCGTCCTTGTCAGTCGCACCTTCCTGAATAGAATTGCAACAAACATTTTGCCTTCCCGTTTTGCCGGTTTGCACACGGAAGTTCTTTCTCTTTTCAACTTTTTCTTGAACCGTCCTATTTCACCTTTGCTCTCAATCTCTTTATCTCCTGTTTTGTTTTCCTCTGTTCTTCTCTCCTAATATACCCCTTCAAGCACGCCCTTCAATTCTCGGCCCTCGATCCCGCATCTGCTTATCGTCGCCTGCGATGCCCCTCGACGTCACCACCTCCGCAGGCCTTGTTTGAAGCTGGGCGCTTCGCCGAATCCTGCTCTAAAAATCTACTACGACGACTCCTCGCCCTCAAACCCCGCGACTTTCGGACTTTTCTCCCGACACGCATAATCAGCAACGTCAATTGTCCGCTTTCTTTTCTATTTTCGCCTTCCTTTCATCGCCCTGTCTTGCCATTCCGATTGCAGCTTTGAAACTGGCCGTTGACTTTCTTGTCGACCTGCTGGGATGAGGAGGCTACCCTCCTCTCTGCCATCTACGCCGCCTTATCTGCGACTTGCGCTCTGGCCCGCCCCGCCACGCGCATCCCGGCCTTTGGTGTCCAGAACACGGCCATGGCCAACTCTGTGCAGTGAGCGGGCATTGAGCCACAACGCTCCAAGAGTCGCAGCAGATGCGGCAGTCGTCCGTGTTTCTCTGTCCAGAGATCGATCGACCCCCAGGGTCGTTGGGACCACCCCTGTTATTAGCAGGGCTCGATCGCGTTACTTCTCAACAAGCAGCCCCGGCATTTCCCATTCTGGAGGTGGGCTCCGATCTTACCCCAAAGGGTGCGGCTCCCACGGAGGAGCATCAGCCCAGGCCTCGACTGCAACAGCACCCCTGCGCAAGCTGCCCTTCCGCTTCGAAACAGGCGTGGGACTGTTTGCCAAACGGCAGCCGCGGCCATTTCCACCGCCGTTTTACTCGCCGCCATCGGGGTCCTTCTCCGATCCGCTCAGCACGTACGACCGCAGCCGGGACCGGCGATCTGAGCGCGTCAACGGCGAGCTGATCGGCGGCTGCACCAATGGAGACGACGCCGTCTACGCGAGCGACTACTTTGTAGCGGCCAACGATGGTGTTGGGGCGTGGTCGATGCGGCCGCGCGGACACGCGGGTCTCTGGTCGCGGCTCATTGTGCACTACTGGGCCAACGCCGTGCACGACAGCGTGGCCGACGGCATGATCGAACAGCCCGATCCCGTGCGCTATCTGCAGCGCGCATACGAGCAGACGCTCGAGGCGACACAGGCGCCCAACGACTGGCAAGGGACAACGACGGCAGCCGGCGCACTCCTCTCGTATCAGAACGCAACCGACAGCACGAGCGCACAGCAGCCGGTGCTTTACATTACCAACCTGGGCGACTCCCAAGTGATGGTGATCCGACCCGGCGAGCGGCAGATCATTTTCCAGACACAGGAGCAGTGGCATTGGTTTGACTGCCCGCGGCAGCTGGGGACGAACAGCCCCGACACGCCGGTGAACAACGCGGTGGTGGACGTTGTGCCGATCCAAGTGGGCGACATTGTGCTGGCCATGTCCGACGGCGTCATTGACAACCTGTGGGCGCACGAGATTGTCGACAATGTCTGCTCCAATGTTGCGTCCTGGCTGGCCAAGGACAAGACGGAGGCAGACATGCGGCGCGGCATGATGAATGCAGTCGCGGAAGAGCTTGTTGAGGCTGCACGCAAGATCGCCGTCGACCCTTTTGCCGAGAGTCCCTTTATGGAGCATGCCATTGAAGAAGGCCTGGCAAGCGAAGGAGGTGAGAATACCCATTTATGGTCATATATGCCGTGTTACATTGGATGTTACGTATGCTACACCGTTCTGCTGGATAGTGGCTAACATTTCCCCGCAGGAAAACTCGATGACATCAGCGTGGTCGCCGCAATTTGCCGTCGCAACGACGTAACGGCAAATTGACATTGGCATTTTCTGTCGTTAAAGTGCACAACACGTCAAGGTGGACGTTGAATCCTCTTGCCCATTTCGAGCATGTTCGGCCCGTGTTTTGACTTTTTTGGTATTTCGGCGTCCGGTTTACATGGCTTTCCTGGCTCTTTCTTTGGTTTGCGTTCCGTTTTATGGCGTACACTCCTGTCTTTTGCTTCGTGTTCCACCCCAAGGCTTTTTTTAGGGGTGCACGTTTGTTTCATTCGTGGGGCTTTTGTTTCCCCTTCTCCTTTTTCATCCTCCTTTTTTTTTCGGTACCTATTGGGTAGAAGAGAGACATTGCAGTGTCTGCGTGGCGTTATCCCGTTATCACGGTTCTCTTTTTTTCGTTGTTTTCATCTTCCATTGCTATTGGACTCCTATTTTTTTAGTTACCTACCTTTTTGGTTATTTTTGCCCGGACATCTTGGCGATCCAGTTAAGACTGATCAAGGATTACAATTCTTATTTTTGGAACACGCCAGTTTTGCTGTCAATCATCCGAGCCTTGCTTTCATGCTTTTTGCCACTTTGCCCGTTTCACGCCCCAACGCCCGGGGACCTGAGAGAGACGAGAACTAGCGGCTGGATTCTTCCACACCTGCTGCCATACGTTGGGAACTTTGTCTCTCGGTTCCATCCTTGACCCGACTCCCAGGCCCCAGGACACATTTTGCCGTGCAAGTGCTCTTTTGGGAGTTTACACTTTTTCGCTCCGTGCATGATCCGCGCCGTTTGGCATAGTATGCGGGCACGGCCACAGAAAAAAAAGACAAGCCTAAACTGCACTGCCTCTACCAATGCACACCACCAATGTCAAAAGCCAAAAGCCGCCCTTTTCTTTCTTTGCTTTCCTTCTCCCCCCCCCCCCTCCTCCCTGCGGCCGGCAAGACCATGCAGGCGGGAGAGGCAGACAAAGCGTTTTGCAGGCGTTACAGCAGTTTAGACTTTTTTACTTTGCCTGCTCAAACGAAACTAGCGTATGTAGCGTGCATTTCGGCGCCTTACAAGGATTTGACTGCAAAATAAGCGGATTGGAGCCAATCTACCAATCGCTTTACGGCTCTCCCCATTCTCGCTAGAGACTCGCTCGTCCCGAGAGAGGAAAAAAGGCCCCCCCTCCTCTTCTCCTCTTTGACTTTTGAACAAGCCATACACATGTCCAGAGAGTATGAAGTATCTCCTACCTATTTTAATTAAACGGGTCTGTCATAAAGGTCTTTGTGTACGGAGTACCTACATACGTATGCCTGCCATGCCTGTCATCGTCAACGGACGGGCGGAGAGCGAGAGACGGGAGATAGAAAGGGGGGGGTCGCTCGCTGTCGAGATATGTTTTACATCTCTTACTTGTCTGCCTGTCTTGTACTTTGTGCTGTCACTTTGAAAGCGTCGTCATCTGTGTGATTTTCTAGATAGAAATCTCCAGAAATATTCGTTCCCCCCCTGTACGCCTTTCCCCTCACCCTAGATAGATGCAGGCAGCAGAACAAAAAAAAGAAGTAGTCTGGCCATCGGCGCCGGCCGAAATGTTCTTTAGTGTTTTTCGTCTTGTCATGTTGTCGACAAGGCGCACTGCTGTGCCTTTTTTGGTGAGGAGTTACCAACAACTGGCTGCATCGCTTTTAATTGTCCCGCAAAAAAAAAGTCCGAATTGACGCTACAATGAGAGGCGTACCTGCCCCTTCTACGTGTGACGTGAGTAGAAGTATATTCCGTACCTACCTAATCTGTACTCGTCTACTACTGGTTGTGTCATATCCTTATTCTTGCATTTCTTGCATTTCTTTCCTTTTTTTGGCTTTTTTTATTAACTTTCATGTAGGTAGGTAACCTACTCTAGGTTCTTTTCTTTTCTTTTTTGTCTTGATCCCCATCCTGTCATCTGCGGCAGACGACCCCCCCTTTTTTTCCACTATTGGTCTCCATTGCGACGCTGGACCATCTTACGACGACACGAAATATCTCCCCTGTTGCGGCTCATCATTTTCCTTGCCTTTTTTCCCTTTCCATATCAGCCCTACAACCGTTGCCAATTTTTTCTTTCTTTTTTTGGTGTCCTTTTCTTTCCTTTTCTTTGGTCGCATTCCTTTCTTTCTCGTTCCTCACTTCCCCCATTATTTGCAGTCGACTCGCCACCATGCCTCGAAAAACAACAGGCTGCTGGACGTGCCGCGCGCGCAAAAAGAAGTGCGACGACGGCCGGCCATCGTGCGCCGCCTGCGGTCTGCGCGGCATTACGTGCTACGGATACGATGCCAAGCCGGCCTGGATGGACGGCGCCGGCCAGGAGCGCGACATGCTGGCTGCCATGAACGTGCGCGCCAAGGAGAGTTACAGCCAGCGCCGACGTTCGCGCGCCGCCAAGAGCGCAAAGAATGCTGCCGAGCGACGAGATGCAGCGGGGTCAGCGTCGGGGTCGGTGACCGTTTCGGCATCAGCATCAGCATCAGCATCGGCATCAGCATCCATGGCCACAATGCAAACAGCCACACATATAACAGCCACAGCAGCCACGTCGGCAACGACATCATCACCAGTACGGCCCGGAATGGCCGCCCTCGTCGTGCCGTCGCTGCCATTCCCCCATGGATCATCCTCCGCGGCGCTTCCCGGCCAGGAAAAGTTCCGCTTCCACGAGGCAATCCTGACACTGCCGCCGCCTCGCTCACAGTCCTCGCCGCTCCCCTATCTGCAGCAGATCCCGCTGCAGCTGCCCATGCCCACCCATTACGACAAGGCCCGTCGGCCCGTCTCGCCACACCACGCCCAGCCGCGCTTCCAGGCGACGCCCGCATTCCGCCGCTCCGGCGACGACTTCCCCTACAGCGAAGCCGAGATCTCGCTCGTCATGTACTACTTTGACCATGTCTTCCCCCGCATCTGCCCCTTTTTCAAGTACTCCGCCGGCGACAAGGGCCGCGGCTGGTTTCTCAGCCTGTTTCTGCGCACGCGTCCGCTCTGTGCCGGCGCTGCGCTGATTGCCGCCTGCGACCAGGCGCAGTTTGTCCTTGGGCCCCTGACCGAGGTGCCGCAGCCCAACCATGACCTGGAGATGCAGTACATCCACATCGTCGCCGAGCTGCGAGACCATCTCATCAAGCTCGATCGCCAGACCGGCGCTAGCCGCATGCCCGCCGTCGTCGAGGCCCTTTCCTGCATCATCCATCTGATTCTTTTTGAGATGTGGGTGCCCAGGAAACAGGTCCAAACAGACTGGTTTGCCCATCTGCAGGCGGCGTCGGCTCTGCTGTCGTCCATCGACCTGACGCGAAATAACGGTATGCGGGCAGCCCGCGAGGCCGAGATTGCTGCGCGAGCTGCTGCTGCTGCCGATACCGCTGCCGGTGCATCTGCTGCGTCAGCCATCACCAACACCACCACCATAACCACGACAACAACAACCACAGCCAACATAGAAACTCCCGACGTCAACATGTCCATGTCATCGACCGCCGTATCATCGCCCGACGACAACCGATCATCCACCACCACCACAACGACATCTTCATCCAACAACGAGCACCGTTACATTGGCAGCAACAGCTTCTCGCCGGAAAACAACAACAACAGCAGCAGCAGCAACCACAACCATGCCAGCAGCGAACGTGACACGGCCATGGAGCAGTACTTTCCAGTAGAATTCCTGACCGACGGCGAACGAATGGCCTTTGAGTACTTTCTGACACAGTACACCTATGTCTTTTGCATTTCGGCCAGCGGCTTTGCTCTGTCCGACCAGGCCGCCGAGTCCATCGAGCGCACGCGCGCCATCTTCCACGCCGGCCAGACCCGCATCGGCAACATGTTTGGCGTCGAGGACTGGGTCATCCTCATCCTGCTCGACCTCGGCATCCTCAAGGCCTGGAAGCTGCGCGAACAAAAGTCTGGCACGCTGACCCAGGCCGCCCTGGTTGAGCGCGCCGAGGGACTCGAGGAGCGCATCCGCGACGGCTTGGAGCGTCTGCGCACGAGCGCCCGCGCCGCCCGGCTCGCCCACAAGGCGCGCATCCAGACCGCCGAGCCCGACCTCAAGCCCGATCTGCAGCCCAGCCGCGAGGAAAAGGCATACATGATGTCGTTTACCTGTCTCAACGGCGCCCTCGTGCTCTACCTCACCATCGTCCACGGCTGCCACCCGCGCTCGCCCGCCATGCGCCAGGCCGTGCTCGACACTTTGGAAAGTCTCGAGTTTATGCGCAACCACCTCGACGTCCACGACCCCATCAACATCCACACGCTGCCCTACTGCATCGCCGGCTGCATGGCCGTCGAGTCCGAGTTTGACCGGTTTCGCGCGCTGGCGCCGCCCCCGGAAGAGGGCTACCACCCGCTCGTCCTCACTATGTGGGCGCGGGGCATCATTGAGCGCTGTTGGCAGATGCGCCACGAGCAGGAGCAGGCGCTCAGAAATGCAGACACGGGCTCGGGTGTCGAAGTGCCCGACTGGGTCGAGGCCATGAACGATATAGGTTCAAGGATGCTGTTTGTGTAAAGTT
Organism: Intubia oerlemansii; assembly: GCA_020002355.1. Classification (NCBI taxonomy): domain Eukaryota; kingdom Fungi; phylum Ascomycota; class Sordariomycetes; order Ophiostomatales; family Ophiostomataceae; genus Intubia; species Intubia oerlemansii. Next base: position 28,255 of record JAGKRZ010000053.1, read on the forward strand.
GGGGCTTTGAATGTGAGGGAAGAGTGGGAGAGAGTGACTGCTCGACTGTAAGACATAATAATGATAGGTATGAATGACGAACTCTTAGAAGATGAAATAGACGCACAACAAAGGACACAAAAAGTCAACTCTAAGCATGGGGAGAGACAAATATGTGAGAGATGGACTGTAATTAGTCGAGCTTTCTTTCTGTTTTTTTTTCAAAGAAAAAAAAGAGCTGTCAGAAACTGCTTTGTAGAATTCTGTCATCCCAAATAGGAAATCACATCTCCCATCAGATGAAACTCTGGATGGTGATGCCATAAGGGGAACAGGTTGATGCGTGCTACCTATGGAAGGGTTAGTAAGGGTTAGGTCTCTCGTGAATAATAAAAAAGGGAATGGTTTTCGAGCCTCCCGCTGTAGGAAGATATACCTTGTTCGGATGCTTGCCGCTTTGGTTAACCCGTTGTTGGTGACTTGGTCGGCGATGCGCCATCGTATAGCACGTATCCGCATTGTCTTATGCGGACTCAATAAGATCGAGCCGTGTTGCTGTGCATAGAGGAGGGGGGCGCGAGGGGGGGCAGAAGCATGGATGTGGTCAGGCCACACCACCAAAAAATGTCGATCCCGTAGGATGGGCAAAGACTTGGTTGTATTTGCTTTTCTTGGCATTTGTATCTGCACACCCTCGGCATCCCTTTTTCTCAGGCCAATGCAGAGTGTTGCATCGACGACGCCACATCGTTATGCTTCTGTTTTCTGTGTCCGTTGAGTGTACTGTACTGTACTGATTTTGATTGTGTTTGCTTTGCTTCTTGAACAATATGTGTCTTTTCTTGTTCTGTGTGCGTGTGCGTGACTTGAAAATCTTTTTTCCCGTCTTGCTGCTTTTTTTGGCAGCCCACTTTCTTCAGTCAGGTAAAGATGTTGCTTCTCTGTCTAGCTCGCGCTGGATCCTTTTGGCCAACCATGTCGAGCTTGCCCCATGTCGTATGGTACGATAACAAGCTGTACAGGAAGCAGTTGGACGTGGAAGCAAACAGTGTCGACCGGACTTGGGCCACTTCGGGGTCCAGCATGCTGTCCGGGATGCTGTCGACAATAACGGGTGGCTCGCGAGGAATGACGGGGGGTGGTATCGGTGCCGCAGCGGCATTCATATCGACGTCGGTCGTCTCGGTTTTGACCGGAGAGACTCCGACAGCAGCGATCGTGGTCGTGGTGAGCTCCGTGGTGTTGTTTTTGGCTGGAAGTTCCGCACCGCCGCTGCTCACACTGTCCCAGGGTGAAGCTGCGCCGCTGGCAGACGCTTCAGAGCAAAGCATGGTTAATCGTAAGAGAGATAGAGGGTCGGGAGGTGTCTGTGAGATGGCTGAGAGAAAATTTTGTGAGGCTGACGGAATAAAGGAATAGGTGAAAACTGGATGAGAGGACCTAGTGAACATGTAAGTGGGAACGGCCTTCCTTTGATATTTCAACCTCTTGCCAGCACCTGAGGTAGTTATGAAGAGAAGAATAAAAATGGCTTCGGAGCTACACCAAACCGTATGTCCGAGATATGCAAAAAACCAATTTTCTCACTGTTTTTTTGTCACCAGCTGCGGCTATTTCTGATGGGGGTTATGGAGAGTTTGTGTGGCTTGCTCTGGACAGACGTACTTTTTTGTATCATACGGCGTACAGAGAAGTCGCGGGAAGCCTGTCAACTGCGGCTACGACCGAACTGCGGTAACTGAGTCGTGACCCATATTTTAAGCATTGCTCCACTGTCTACAGCCGCTAAAGACCTTCAAGCCGCCTAATATGCCCCAAAACAGCAACAACTAGACCGGGCAGAGGACGGCCCAAAGAACAACCAGTGGCGGGCGTACGCGATATGGTCTGAGGAATAAATATACATGCAAGATACCTCTTGGATAAACTCCGCGTTGATATGTGTTAGTGAAAGGACTTGACAGGTGCTTCTGACAGCTGTGCCTTTGACACCATCGGGCCTTGTTCAACCGCCGCATAAACCGTGTAAGATACGTAGCCTCCTCGCCGTGCGTTCCGTGTCCTTTCGTACTCCGTGTTCGCTCCATTTACTTGACGCATGCAGGAACGATACGATCCATACGCTCCAGGAACCAATGAGAACAATACATGTTTGCTCCGTACTAGACGCTACTCGCATACAAGAGTGTGGAAATCTGCTCAAGGTGAGGGCCCTATTATCCGACAGCCCGAGTCGGCAGTGCTGTCCGATACCCGATGTGCCGCCTTTGCCCTGTCACCTTCTAGAAGTCGTTGCGAAATGCCAAGACTATTATTAATAAGTGAATGTTGGAATCCGGACACTGTAACTTGAGGCTGAGACAAGATGTGGTGCCACGAAACGGGCGCCAAGGCGCTGGAGCATGTAAATATACAGTGCAAGTTCAGCGACTAAATGCGCTGTAGACTGAATCAGCCCGCCAATATGCACGTGTATGAATGACGCGTATATTTCCCTGTGTAGGTGTGCCACTTTTTTAGAGCACGAATATGCCTTTATTCAAAATTTTTATTCTTCTAAAAATATACAACTCGTATAAATTAGGGCTTCTATTCTTTCTTCACATACTTCCAACATTGTTATGAAAGACCGTTTCGCTGTGCCTTGGCCATGGACCGCGTATTATTGGACGCACCCCACAAAACAACCCCACTTTTAGTGCCCTGGCCGCGGTTTTGATACGCTAGTCGCACACCAAAAAGTGTTGCCGGCATTGCGTGTTTCGTGTGGATAGGATGGCTGTGCACGTACGTGTACGGAGGGCGTTGATGGGATAGGCATGGCAGTGCAAGGATGGTAAATAGCAAGGTCGAGGAAACACGCGTCATTTCATTTCTTGTCCGGAATACCTACTTCATACCGTGGCTGGTGATTCTTTCCTTGCGATTTCTTCGTTTTTTATTCATATCGCAATCGCTCCTTCCCGTTTTGACTGCTCGACAACGTTTTGTTTACATTCCCCCCGCGCTAAACGGTCTGCCTGCATTCTACGGAGTCTCACAATAAAATCCACAACGACGATCAACAGCAACAGCGGCCAACCGAAGACAGGAGCACCGACGACTTACTCCCTTCCCCTTACTCCGTGCCTACTGCGCTGCATTTACGATGGCCCCCACGGCACAAGTGCGCGAGATCCTGCGCGGCACGGCTGTCGCAGCGGGACCCTTGCTCGCGCGCCGAGCTGCCGTTGCTCTGCAGCAGTATGCCGTTGACGAGAAGCTGGCAACGACGTCGGCGCTGTCGGCCCGCAAGCTTGCGGCGCGCAGTCTCACCGTGTCCGATACGCAAAAAGTGACGCTCGGCGTCATTGCCGCCTACATTGTCATTATTGCTCTGCTATGGAATATTCCCATTGTCCGGAATGTCCTGTGGCCGTTCAAGGTAGGCTCCAGGTGACCACAACTGTACCTCATCTCCTCTCTCTCCTCCCTTTCTAACACGACAGATGCTCGTCATTGCTTTCCATGAATTCTCGCATGCGTTCATGGCCGTCTGCACAGGCGGCCATGTGCTGGCCATCCGGCTCGATCCCAACGAGGGCGGCGTCACCGAGATGAAGGGCGGCCGCGCTGCCTTTACGCTGCCGGCCGGCTACCTCGGCTCGTCGCTCATCGGCGCCCTCTTGACCTTTTGCGGCTTTGACATTGTCGCCAGCAAGGTCGCCAGCATCGTGCTCGGCGTCGCCTTTCTGCTGACTCTGTGGTGGGGCAAGCGCGACTGGCTGACCGTCTTGACCGTCCTGCTGGCCGTCGGCCTTCTCATCGCCTTTTGGTTTATTGCCCACGCCGAGCCGCTGCGCTTCTTTGTGCTCTTCATCGGCGTCATGTCCTCGCTCTACTCGGTCTGGGACATCTGCGACGACCTCATCCTGCGCAAAGTCAACGCCTCAGACGCCAGCGTCTTTGCCATGCGCTACGGCGGCTCGTCACAGTGCTGGGGTGTCATCTGGTCCATCATCTCCTTGGTCTTTATGATCATCGGCATCGTGGCCGGCATTGCAGCCTTCCCGCAGTCCTGGCAGCAGCAGGAAGACGACTCCAAAAACTTCATCCCAACCTTTTAACATGGGATGGTCTTTGGCCAAGACCAAATTATCAACTCGATGCGAACGATTATGAGCGACGACTTTTCTTTTTCTTATGATGCGATTCTTCATTTCTTTATGTACGGTCCATTTTGTTTTGACTTGATTCTCTTGGGCATTTCGGTGTTTTGTGGCGGGTGATTCACAAATTGTATATTAGCGTTTATGGTTCTTCAGGAGAAGGCCGCGGTTAATATTAAAAGACTACCTCTTGGTTGAGATACATGGCGTCAAAAAGAAACCTCTCCGTTTCTGTCATGTGGTCCGTCGTGCCTGGACCGATACCCACAGCATCGCGACGCGCCTGACTTTCCTCATCAAACCCAGTGGACGCTCGGATGGCCCGGTTCCGCATGTCCATGCGGCTGTTGATCCGGCCTTGTGCCGAACGAGGTGGCGGTATAGACCCCCATGCACACGGCGCGCCCTGGAAGGCTGCACGCGCCGCAGCATTCCATACTTCTGTCACTTTCGTCACCATCGGCACTGTCCAGAACAGACGGCAGTCTGCATGCTCGACCACGTACTGGGCCGGCAGACCATCGTCGGCATTTTCAGTCAGAATTTGGTCACGCACATTGACGGAGCCACGGCCGTTGGACCGTCGAATGGGCAAGTCTGACAGCTGCTCGAGACTCGCCGCCCACTCATCAGTTACGTCAGTCGACTTGTTCAGGCCAGCATCAACTATGGCCAGACCTGTCTGGATAAGAAACTGCAGCGACTCAAAGTCAAGAACCTGCGCGCCCTTGATGCCTCCAACGCCCTGCATAGGTCCGACTTGGGGACGGCCGCCGATGGCAATGGACTTTACTCCGCCCTGGTATTTCAATACCGTCGAAGAAAGACTGCATGTCGAGGCACACACTCCATCGTAGAGGAGGACCAGGTTCTTTGTGGCAAACGGAGGTGGGGGAATAGCTGCTTTTTCGGCGGTCCCTGCAGCAGCATCGGCAAATATTGCACCTCCTAATGTCGTATTCGTAATGTCCATTTCAATGCCGCTTCCAGCGAGCAATTTGGGAAGATCATGGCGCATATTGGCCGTGTAAGGCGAGGTATCGCTCCTTGTGACAGAATAAAAGGGACCAAACTTGTCGGCTGCCGATTGGAACGGCTGATACGTGCTGTTGATGTCAAACCGGAAATTGAGCGCGTTCTGGTACAGGCCCACGAGCGTGTTGCTGCCGTTGGTGGCTGGGTCGAACCCATGCTGGTCGAAAAAGGCACTGAATACATTGGCCAGCGCAAGGAAAGAGTCGTCTGCTCTCCACCGTGACAGGGCATCAGGCCTTATTCCAGGAAAGAACTGCGAGAAAAAGGTGTAGGCAAGGATGATGTAGCCGCCACCATTGCCCATCATGTCGAGGACCATCCGAGTGCGCCCGGCTGCGCGTGCTTGGGCAATGCAGTTGGCTTGCACGACACCGAACTCGACTAGAGATTCCGGGCCGAAGCTGCGGACGGCCATGACAGCCACATCTTCAAAGCCTGGGCTGTCCAAAAAGTAGCACGACAAGACTTGGTCTGACGTAATGTCGACAGGGACAGGGTAGTTGTCGATACGGCCCGCAGGAGTGCGTGACGGAGGCCTGCGTGACTTGGACCGATCACGTCTGCCGTCGGGTTCTGCTTGTCCGAATGCGCCAGGGCAGGTTGCTGCATACAACGAGGCGCCGTCGCCGTCCCGGATCTCACCAGGAATCTGCTTCATCGCGTGGGCGGAGTTTGACAAAACTATCTCCGTGCCATTGGAAAAGGTCAAGGTTGTCGTGGGCCCGGCATACACCCAGTTGTTGTGGCCAGCGCGGGTAAAGTGATCGCCTTTCTTGGTGATGGGCGCCGCAAACATGGCATTGTAGGCAGCGTCAAGATCTTGATTGCCGGCTGCGGCCCGCGCAATGTCTTCAAGGAACTGGGATGCCTCCTGGCCATCGATGTGCGTTACCGCAGGAGCACTTTCAGGTGATAGAATGATGTCCTCGAGTAACTTGATCACAGGCAGCGAAGTGCCATTGTCGGACACGGAGACTAGGCTTTTTGACCGAGAAAAGTGAAATAGGCTGAGCAGCTCTGGCACAAACATAAGGTGTCCGTCGTGGGCCTTGACAAAGACATTGTATAGGTCGACCTGGAAATCATGCTCATTGTCGTACCCGTCATTGACGAGGCTTCTGCGGACAAGGGCGAGTTCGCCAAAAATGTCGTGTGGTGGAAAGTGAAAAGTCTCTGGTGGATGTGCACGGACACTGGAGTCACTCTGCCACGAGAGGTAAGGCTCGAGAGCGTCGACAAGCTCGATGGCCTTTTCCTTGTTTAGTGGCACAGACTGGAGGCATGCTTGAGCAACGTCGGCAGGAATTTTGGGAGAGACTGGGCGGTCAGTTGAGAGAGAAGACGTGAGAACATTTATGGCACGTGTCATAACTCACAGTCTCTGTCGGCAAGCTTTCGGGTTCGCTAGGCCTTCTGGGCGACGGAACATGGAGAGATGGCCCTGCCGATGGCACGAGGATGCTGTTTGCCGTTGATGTCGGTCTCTGTGGCAGCGGTTGTTATGCCGAGGCTGGCAAGGAAGGGGAAGACAAGGAGCTTAGGTTTCATGATATAAGGATACTTGATAAGGACTATAGGTGCTTCTAGGAAGGGGTGGAGAAAGAGATATCGATGCAGAAGCAAGTGTCTAGGTGATGATGAGTGGCGGAATTGATGACAGAAGGGCAGTAGAGCAGAGGTAGTAGGGATAGAGATAAAACTTGGCAGAAGGGAATAAGGAGGTAGCAGAAATAAAGACAAGCATGTTTGGGAGGAAACAACGGCAGGAGATAGTAGCGACCTATACTTTAAGACTACTACAATTGTACAGGTAGAGCAGATAGCACGTATGTGGCCCGTGGTTCTGTCTTCCCTGAAAAAATATCCCAAAATGGAAAGAGCGGCTACGGAGTATGCCAAACAATGGCACCTTCCATCCCATGTATCTTCTCTGAAACGAAAGAATGCCAAGCCTCTTTCTACCCCTGTTCCATTGTTATATGAACAAAGGAAGGAACACTTTATCGAGAACAATAAAACAATAGAACAAGGAAGGCGCACCCTGTTCACTTCACTTTCAACCTAAACAATACAACAGCAATAGATTTATGTGAGCTCCAATACAATCACAGTTCATCCTCTGTTCTTTCACGTACGGCCATAGATACTGGAAAGCACGGGATCCCGTCCGCTCTCCCCTAGTTAAACCAGTAATCGGTGGATTAGTAGTTGGGTCGGTGACGACAAGCGAATACCCGCTGTTGTACGTTTTTTTTTTTTTTGCCAATTTTTGTTAGGATGATAAAGTAGTAGGTTTTTATATATTTTTGTATGATTTAAATATGTCACTTTAATTGTTCAATATGGAGATTTAGGTACTTTTTTAGGGGTTTAATTTTCTTCTATTTCATTGTGCTCATTCAATTTCAAGCAGATAACTCCATATCAGGCAACGATGGCCTGTCCAATGTTACAAGTAGAACGAAAAAAAAGGAGAAAAGAAAAGAACGAGTGGGAAAAAGAACCCATGGAAGATTGAAAATTTGCCGTTTAGATGTAACGGCGGACACGCGAGATACCGCGAGCCCAGAGAGTCGTGCTCTTGCCCTCCTTGCACTTGGTGCCGGCGGCCATAGCCTGCAGTTCAGTCCAGGCACCGCTAGCGCACTGCTGGAACTGGGTGCCGCCGACACAGTTGAAGGTACCCTCCTCGGTGCAAGCGCCAGAGAGACCACCCGACGAGCCAGTCGAGCCCGAGGAGTTGGACGAGCCAGTGGACGGGGCGGCAGCAGCGGGAGAAGTGGGAGAAGCAGCCGGAGCCGAAGCAGCCGGAACGGAAGCAGCCGGAACCGAAACGACCGGGAGCGAAGGGGTAGCAGCGGCAGGCGAAGAGACAGCAGGAGCAGTAGGGCCAGCAGCTGCAGCCGACGAGGCAGAAACAGTGACAAAGACACCGCCGCTCAGAGCAGCAGTAGGCGACGAAGCAGCCGGAGCACCACCAGCAGGAGACGAAGCAGCCGGAGCACCACCAGCAGGAGACGAGGCAACAGGGACACCACCAGCAGCAGGCGACGAGGCAGCCGGAGCACCGCCAGCGGGAGAGCCACCAGTCGAGCCGCTAGAAGGAGCGCCGCTGTCACCAGCAGAGCTACCGCCCTTGGGGAAGCAGTTGTCACCGGTGGGGGCCTGGAAGTTGGTCTTCTCGGTGCTGGGCTTGCTGACGTTGGGGCCGGGCTCGGGGTACTCGACGTCGGAGCCGAGGACGCTCTTGCACGAGTTGATGGAGGCGAGGTTGGCGACGAAGAGGTTGGGCAGAGCGCCGTCGCGGGCGGAGATGTCCGAGACAGGCTCAATATCGCGCTTGGAAGAGCCGCCAGTGACGGAGATGGGAGCGCAGTTCATGTAGTACTCAGGAGCACCCGACAGCTTGGAGATCCAGGTCCAGGCGAAGACGTACTGACCGGGAGCGACGCTGTCGGGAATCTTGAAGTCGTAGGTAGAGGGGCCGCTGCCGTCGGTGGACGGGCAGCCGCCCTCGATGGAGAGGATGACCTGCCAGGCCGACGAGGCAGAGGGAGCGAGGTCCGAGGTGACGGCGAGCTGGCAGGAGCCGCCGCCGTGGACAGCGCTGCCGGTGAAGCTCAGCGTCTGGGTTTCGCCGACGGCCATCGTGTTGTTGGTGGAGGCCGTGGCGCTCGAGAAGAAGCTGGCCGGGTCGCCCGTGATCTGGCAGGGGTAGTTGGAACCATCGGGGTTCAGGGGAGAGTTGGTGGGCTTGCCAAAAGGCACAGGGTTGGCCATGATCATGTGAGCCGAGACGGCAGAGGGCAGAGCCCAGAGGAGGAAGAGAGTGGAGGGAGTGAAGCCGTACATTGTGGGTGAGGGGAAAAAAAAGAATGTGAACGTGGGGTTGAGAGTTGGGTATGAAAAAGTGTCTAAACGTTTTCAAAGGATTCTGATGATCGTGATCGTTTTCTGAAGTCTACCAGAGACAGAGAGTTTTCGATAAAAAAAGGAGTGTTGTAAAAGTGTGGAGGGTTGAAGAGAATGTTGCAAGTCTTTCCAGAAGATGCTTGTGTGTTGAGAAGGAGATGTGGTTGTTGTGGATGATGGAGAGAAGGAGGAAATCGAATCTTGGCAGAAGCGGCCAGGACGAGGCCTCTTTATAGATTGGCCGTGTTGCCAAAATGCAGTCTGGTGAAGCAGAGAGCGTGTTCACATGAGCCTTGTTTGAGGGGGACCTGAAGTGTCCAAGGAAGTGGTTGAGAGACCTTGTTCGGTAGGTGCATGGCCCGTTCCTGCCTGTTTAGGAAAGCAGCGGCTTCCTGAACAGGAAACTGTACAGCTCCCTGAACAGTCACAGTTGTCCGTGCCTTCCCCCGGCATAACCGCGGAGGGCAGGTGCGACCTGTACACCTGTACACAGTCCCACATACTGCCTTTTCTTGCCTCTTTGCCTTGATTTCCCTGTTTTCCTTGTTTTCCGCATTGTTTTTACCTATTTCTGCTGGTTTTGTTTGTCACGGGACAAAGAGGTGGCGGTGATAAACTTTTGCGTGTGTCTTTTGCATTCTGTTTGATGTGATGGCTCGCGCGCGTCTTACGATGTTTTTTCTCCTCTTTTTCCATGCATTCATGCAGAGCTGCATGCACTTTACCACTTCTCCTGTTTCATGGCCGAAGCGCTGTCGGCGAGAGGGCGGCAATGAGACAGCACGAGACAAGCATTGGGATCGATCAGCCATGACAAGACTTGCTGACGACTGGGAGTACGGCTGGAGACGACTGGCTGGGAAGATGCCGGACGTTTGTTTGGCATTGCTTCTTTGGTCCCTGGCAGCGTGAAACAATGAACAAGGGGAGAAAAAGAGAGACAAACAGGGCCAAAATGGCGGGAAACAAAAGCGACAAAAGCCAAGTCTGATGTTGCATAGCTGCATAAGATCAGCAGCTATGCATGAAAAAGAAGCGGGAGGTACGCACTAGTGCAGCGCTAGAGTAGACAAGAAAAGTGGATTGGGCACCCTCGGCCAATCATTTCTACGAATCTGGCAGGTACGGCGCGCTTCTGCAACAGCTGCCGTCAGGAGAGACAAGCATCCCAGTGTAAGAACTGTCTCGCCAGTGCCGCACGAGTAGGGGTACATGTACGAGGATTGGGTGGCAGTGTCTCCTTATTTTTTTCTCACCTGCAAAGGTGGATGTGTGACGATGGGACCACGCAGAATTACACTTTTACTGGCTGCCTCAGCGCGCCAAAGATCTTGTACTCCGCAAAGGCCAAATGGAGAAACCCAGGAGAAAAGAAGAAAACATACGATAGGTAGAGGGAAAATACTGCGCGCTGAGATCGTCACAGAACGGAAGTGGCGACTGGCTGAGACGTTGCGTCAGACAAGCATCAGGGACACGATACGCCGAGGATGAAAAACAGGAGGGTAGTGAGGGATGAGAGGGAGAATAGGGGCAGGGAGACGCGGGGGCAAAAGAATTCCAAGATTCTGATGTTCCATGGTTCGATGGCACTTTCCATTTCCTTTCCATTTGGATGAAAGCTGTTTACTGGACTGCGCCATCTCGCTTCTAAAAAGAAGCGCGACGTTTCACCGGCAGTTTATCGGGACAAGGATTCATATGTGTTGCCAGACAATAATTGATAATTTTCCATATTTGGTACCAAGTGGTAAGTCATGGACTACCTAATTATGGAAGACGAGAAACAGTACGAATTGTTTCCAGTGTTTTTTCTTCCGTCGTTTTGGTGTCAAGATCAAGATGGCGTGGTACAGACGGCCGAGAGACATGGCAGTGCACATACCTAATACCTACAAAGGATGGACGGGAAAGACGGTTGAGATGGCTTGGCAAAGGATGGGGGCCGGAAAGCGGATGAACTGCGGGAGGCGGCAGTTAATAAAGAGCCTCGATATTGACAAGACGGCCCGTAATATGAATGATGCCAAGCGAAATGGCAGACGGGAGCTGGGATGCGTGTGGTACAGTGTGTAAATATTAATACACTGTTTCCACATACAAATTTACAATGTGTATGCAGTTTACGCACTGTACATGCCTAGCGCCTGACCTCCCACGCGCAGATGCTCGATCACCAACTGCGCACAACGCGTCTTTGTCTGAACATCACTTATTGTTTAATCTCGCAAAAACAATGGCCCGCAAACTTCCATGGGAGCGTCAGGAGGCGAAGTGGCGGGAGCCTGCAGGAGCCGAAAAGACGGGCAATACTGAAAAAGCTGAAAAGGCTGAAAAGGCTGAAAAGGCTGAAAAGGCCGAAAAGGCCGAAAAGACAAAAAATGCCGGAAGAGCGGCCAAGCGGTCCGTGTCTGTGTCGCGGACCAGAGACAGCAGCGACGATGAGAGACAGAGATCGTCGCAGAGGTCGTCAGAGAGGCTGCAAAGATCACCGTCAACGTCTCCTCCCCCCGCGCCGCCACCGGAAAGGTAAGACGAGCTTCCTACCCCCCTCATATGCATGATCATATCCACAGACTAACCTCGCGCCCAGTTTCATGATTGACGGAATGGATCATGATGACCGGTACCGCATGGTGGAGGACGAGCTGCTGGCAGTGGCCCAGACGTTTACGGCACATCTCCATGCAGCGGCGTACCAGCGACTCAAGGCGCAAGCGAAGCGGCGAGCCGACTCGGGCGAGTCGACGCCTCTGCGTGCTGTCCTTCCCAGGGTTCATCTGGGCAGTACGCGATCCAGCGAGAGCGTCTCAAGAAAAAGGCGCAAAATGGTGGCCGAGGACGACAGCGATGCGGATGACTCTACGAGCGCCGCATATGCCGGTTCTTCTCTTCAGCGGCTGATGGAGGGCAGTCCTCACAAGAACCGGCCATCTCTGTTATCGTCGCGCCGGGATGTGAGAGTTGACAGAGGAAATGATGTGGCTGATGATGACGATGACGATGATGACGACGATGATCTCGACGGGCCACCAGCTGCGGCAGTGCAAAAGACGCGGGAGATACGGGGAACACGAGAGACACGCGCTCCAGCCATCCCTCCTACAAAGACGGTGTCGTTTGCTACGGTCCACAAGGAGATTCCACCAAGTCCAAAACGAGACCAAGGCCAAGACGGCGGCAATGGTGTCAACGATGATGGCGAGTCAGACTTGTCTGATAATATGGATGCCAGCCACCTCTTCGAAAAGATGCGCAAACGTCGAGCACAAGAAAAGGCCGAGAGGCAAAGAAGACGAGCAGCTGCCCGGCCGGCATGAAAAAGACAGCAAAAAGAAGAAAAGAAGATAATCGGTCATACTATATTTCTCTCTATCTTCTTATGAAACTTTTACTTATTGGTCATCAACATCATACTCCTCATCTTCCGTCTCCTCTTGCCACCCTTTTTTTACTACTCAAAGGGAGTCTCAAACGGCTGCTCAGCCTGGGGCGTGATGCGGGCAAGGTGGCGGCGGGAGCCGTCCTTCCAGTCAAAGATGGCCGAGTGCTGAGTGACGCGGTTGTCCCAGACGACAACGGTGCCGGGCGCCCACTTGACGCGGACCTGGAAGTCGGCGCCGAAGGCGAGGTGCTGGTAGAGGAAGCCAAGCAGGGCGTCGGACTCTTCCTTCTTGAAGCCGACAACCTCGCGAGTGACTGGAAGGTGTTATTAGCTGGTGAGGGCAATGGGGGAGGGGACACAAAAAAAAAAGGAAATCAATCCTTTGTTTGCAAGTCTACTTACACTGCTCGTTGACATACAGACCCTTCTCGCCGGTGGCCGGGTGGGTGCGGACGATGGGGTGGGCGTGGTGGACGGGGGCACGACGGACGATACCGCCGCGCTGGAGGCTGGCATCGGCCTGCTCGACAGCGGAGTGGGTGGCCTGGAGGCCGTGCAGACGCTGCTGCAGGGCGGGGCTCAGACGGCGGTAGGCCTCGACAGCATCGACAAAGAGGGTGTCACCGCCGGTCTTGGGCTGGTCGAGGATGTAGAGGAAGGTGGTTCCCGGGGGCTGGCGCTCGTACGAGACGTCCGAGTGCCAGCCGATGGAGCTGGTGCGGGTCTTGAAGAAGTTGTCCGGGGGCGCGTCGCGGTGGACGAGGTGGATCTCGGGGAAGCCCTCGGGAGCGCCGGAGGCCGGGTGGATGTGGTGGCGGCCAAAGTAGCCGCCAAAGTCGAGGGCCTCCTGGATGGGCAGGTCAGCAAAGTCCTGGTTGCGGAAGGCGACGACCTTGCGCTCGGCGACGAAGCGGGCGAGCTGGTCCTTGCCGGCGTCGGTGAGGGACGACAGCTGGACGCCGGTGATCTCGGTGCCGATGGTGGGCGTCAGGTCGACGCGCTGGGTGCCGGTCAGCAGGGCGGGGAAGCTGGTGTCGGCGTCCTTGCCGTGCTCATAGTGCTCAAAGGGCGTCAGCGGCGGGTACGTCTTGGTGGCGTCCCAGGTCGGCAGGTAGTTGGGGTACGACGGGGGCGGCAGGTTGGGCTTCTCCGTGTACTTGACGCGGTGGCTCTGGCTGATGACGCTGTGGTCCTCGGGCGCGAGCTCCTTGGCGCCCTCGGGCGTGGGCTCGTCCGTCTTGACCTTCTTGCCAACGCCGCCCCACGTCGATTTGGTGCTGTGCAGCACAACGTTCTTGAGAGAGGTCGCGGGGGTGACGGCCCGGGGGGCTGCCACAGTCTCGACAGCAGAAGGAGCCATTGTGTGTGTGTGGTTGAGGTGGTTTAAAAAGGGGTATCAAAGAGCAGTGAGAAACAAAAATATCAAAGATATGTGCGAAAGATGGGGAGAAGATGGATGTCTTTTCCAAAGGATTTCTGATGATGTCTTGTGAGGATAGGTTACGAAAATACAGTCCTTCCTGACAGACACATCACGATGTTATATACTGGGCCATCTTCCTCATGGATCGGGATGGCCTCGTCGTTGTGGATGTTGCCTTGCCCCGTTTACGGAGAAACACGACATTGCAGTCGCAAATGTCGCAAATGTCGCAAAGAGGGGGTAAGAGCTGGGATGGCCCGATATCAGGCATAATAGGCAAACCGGACAGAACGCGGTCAAGCGTATTACGCAGGAGATCCTGCTGTCTGTTGCCGCGTTTCCGATTATGGAAGTTGTCAAACTTGCTGAAGATCGTATAAAAATTATAAAATAATAATAAAAGTAAAATGAGAATTAAATAAAAATAAAAGACAAAACAAAATACCCCACGAGTCATGACGATGATGCGTTGACTGGGGTTAGAGGAGGGGCTTTCTTTGTGTAGGTCTACTGCAACCATGATGGAAACGAGTGGTCTTGAACACACAATAGATGCAGCATTTGAAACCAGCGAAATAGTCTGCTCTGTATTGCGTGCGGTGGTTTGTGATGTAATAGATTGTGTAGATGGCGCCAGACATACCATTGCATCCATCCCTTGACGTGCATCGCGCAACCAGCACGTCATTCGGGTCACGTGACATTTACACCCGATTCGGGCGGCAGAACCCTTCCCATATGCTTTTACATCTCGCTCTCGACAATAGCCCCCTCGGCTGCAAGAGTCACAAAGTAGAGGTCCGTCTCGGCGCAAATGACCATGCGGCCCTTTCCAGCAAACTGAAAGTTGGCTGTGCCAGTGCCGAGAAAGATCTTTCCGAGCAGCGTGCCCGAGGGGTTCCAGACATGAATGCCATCGCCGCAGCCGGCATAGACATTGCCTTGAGTGTCGCAGTGGACGCCTGAGGATATTGTGAGATGCAAGGGTTAGTACAAAGCGAGCCTAGCGGTGATGGCGAGATGATGGGGGTGGGATGGGGTGTGATGGGCGGAAACGTACCATCGGGGATGCCTGTGTCGACAAACGCAAACGTGTTTCTATTTGTAAACGTGCCGTCTGGTTGAACGTCAAAGCGATATCTATGGAGGCCGTTGGAGTTATCGTCAGCAACTTGTTCTTCTTCTTGTTCCGTCCATGTTTTTTTCTTTTTTTTTCTTTTTTTTTTTTGGTCTGCTTTCATCTCCATCATCTTACATGGTAGCAGGCTCTTGCGCCTTGATTCCTTGAAAGGCGTGCTGCTTGCCCGAGTCGGTCACATAGGCATGGGTGCCATCAGGGGAGAACGTGAGGCCTGCGAGAAGAGATGGAAATGAAAAAGAAAAAAAAAGTTGGCAAAATGTCAGAGATAACATCACCATCGGTCGGACCATCTTTTTACTGACCATTTGGCAGGCTAAACCCATCAGCGACGACAGTCAGTGCTCCCGTCGACTCACGCCAGCGGTAGACCTGGTTGGGCAAGCCGGGCGCCGGCCGAAAGTCCTGCAGCTGGCCGTAAAGAGTGTCGGTAAAGTAGAGGTCCCTGCTGCGCGGATGCACGGCAATATCGTTGAGCGAGTTGAACTGACGGCCAAAATAGTTGTTGACGAGGACTATCATTAGCGGTGTCATCAACGGGAGTTTATCCTTCTTTGGTCGAACCACCTCAACCTACCCGTCGTGTTGTGTGGCTCCTCTGGGTTCATCAGGTAGATGGCTGGAGGGAGATCGCCTTGGCCCTCGCCGGCAAAGACAATCTGGCCGCGGTAGTTGGTGCCGCCGTTGGGGTTGATGATCTGTGGCGTCGACGAGACGACAGAGATGCCGACCGGCACAGTGAGGATGCTCCCGTCGTCATCACCGTGGCTGGCCTCTTCTGCAGACGCCATCTTGCTCTTGACCTCGGAGAGAGACACGCTCTGGACAATGGCCGACTTGTCAAGACCGGTCCCGGCCGCCGGTGCTCCCGCATTCTGTGCAAAAAACACCCGGTCCGACGGCCGGTGCCAGACGACGGCCTCGTGGAAGAGAGGGTCGCTCTCGGTGTGGCCAATGCGCGTCATCGACGGCGTGTCGCCCAAGATGGCCAAGAAGTCTGCATCGTAGACGTGAAAGGGCCGCGACTGGAGCGACTCGAGCGTGTGGCCAGGCGGCACAAATATGCTCGTTGTGTTGAAGACGGTCGGCGGCGGCACAGACGACAGCGAGTTGAATGTGCTCTGGTCAATCACCTGCGCCAATGCCGGGAGGCTGTCGGCGACCGTCGCCAGCGGCACGGATGAGGAGGACGACGAGTGTCCATTCGTTGATCCTGGCCATATGGTCACGACGGCAATCAAGCCAAAGATAAAAACGGACACCAGAGTGCCGGCATTGAGCAGTCCACTCGCCGGCGAAGATTGTGATGGGGGTTTGGTCATATTGTTGTGGTGACGATGTTCATACCCTCCCAACAGGACGTGAATAAAAGTGAGGGGGTTTGGATATATCAATGGTGGGTTTAGCGTCACCACAATAAGGAAGCTGCCGCCTATAAGTACGAGTAAGGTAGGTAGGTGCATTTTTTTCACCTCATGCCGGCCGTTACACCGCTGACCGCAAAGATCGGCTGCATCTTGCAGAGTCCGAGACATGCAACCACAAAAAAGTACAATAGAAATTATAAAATGAATATAAGAAAAAAAAGAAAGAAAAAAAACGCTATGTATGCTTTTACACCATCTAGTATCACACTCTATTCTCCCCTCTCACCTTCCCTCGCCATTTTTTTTATTATTTCCTCCCTCACCGTGTCTCGCCGGTCGTGTGCCCCTTCTCCTCTTTATCCAATGTTAAACTCGGAGGCCGGGTTGCTCATCATCTCGCGCATGCGCTGCTGCATACGACGTGCCAGAGCAGCTGCCTCCTCGTTGCCCTCATCGTCCGAGTTGTCACCACGACCAGCAGCGCCGCCCTTGCCAGATGACGACGACGGGAATGCAGACTTGCCCTTGTCCTGCCGGCCAGCTGCCTTGTTGCTGGCCTGCGTCCGCTTCATCGTGCGCTGAGCAATGCCGCTGCCCATATGGCCCGGTGCCTCGCGCAGTCCAAAACTCTTGGCCATGTGGCCCAAGTGCAGCTGTGTCATGTCAAAGTAGACACGCTCCTCGTGCGTGTGCGTCGCATACGCCCGAATGTGCGAGCGGAAGGCCTGCCGACCAGAATCCAGCAGCGTCGCAGAACCTGCCGCTGATCCTCCCGTTGCGGGCCCCTTCTTGTCCTTTTTGTTCTTGCCCGCATTCTTGCCCTTGTCCTTCTTGTCCTTCTTGCTCTCCCTCGGCTCTGCCGACGTGCCCGACCGCAGCAGCCGCTGCTCAAGGTGCAGCTGCAGCGCTTCCGCTCGCTTCGTCCACGACTGCTGTGCCTGCGACGGGTCGTGCTCCGCCGGCACGGGCTGCGGCTCTTTGCCTCCCTCGACGCGGCTGATGTCCAGAGGCGTGTGGCCCGCCGTGTACGCCTCGGGCACGCTGACCGGCATCGCGTAGCCCTTTTGCAGGAGCGAGTCATACAGCTGCGGCGTCAGCACGTCCGAGCCCGACTTTTGCTTGAGGAAGCGGATGTAACCCTCCTCGCAGCCCGGCTGCACAAAGAGCGTCGTGCGACCGGCGCGGCCGGCACGCGCTGTGCGGCCAATACGGTGCATGTGGTCCTCGACAGCCATGGCCGGGTCGTACTCGATGACCAGGTCCACTGCCGGCACGTCCAGACCGCGCGAGGCAATATCCGTCGTGATCAGCAGAGCTGGCCGCTTCTCCGCGCGGAAAGACGCCAGCGTGGCCTTGCGCACCGGCTGCTCGAGCGAACCGTGCAGCTTGTGCAACACAACTGTGCGGTTGGCCGGCGACGTAATGTAGGCCGCCGGCGCAACAGTCCCGGCCGTCGATGAAAGCTTTTCCTTGAAGGCCGCCGTCTTGTCGGCTTTGCCATCCTCCTTTTTGCCCGCGTCGCTGCCGGAATCACTGCTTTCGTCATCGCTGCTGTCGGTGGTTTCGTCTTCGTCTTTGTCTTCGCCTTCCTTCTGCTCCTTCTCCTTGTCGTCCGTGACATCATCCGCCACCTCCTCCACCACTGGCTTGCCATCGTCGCCAAACAGTCTCAACAAATCAAAGTGAAAGTCGACCGAGTCGGCACACGACAAAAAGATAATCGCCTTCATGACCGTGTCCTTGCGCGCAAACGTAGACCGCAGCAGAGCAATCAGCGTTACCAGACGCAGCTTGGCCGGAACAATGGCATACGTCTGCTTGAGCTGCGAAGGCACAGAAAAGGCGTTCTCTCCTGATCCCGACGCCGACTCCTTCTTGGCCTCGGCCTTGATGTGCACGGCGTCCTCGAGCGTCATCTCGCCCAGCTTGATCGCATTCATCTTCATCGTCGCTGAACACAGGACCGTGATGCGCCGCTTCGGCAGGACGCCCTTGGGCAGGTCCACGCCGTCCTGCGTCTTGTCCTCCATCTTGCCCGCCCGCACCTTGTCCACAATCGCCCGGATGTCCTTTTCAAAGCCCATCTCCATCAGCCGGTCGCCCTCGTCCAGCACGAGCCACCGCACGCGCGACACGTCGAGCACGTCGGTATTGTCCAGATGGTCCGTCAACCGACCGGGCGTCGCCACCAGGATATTGACACCGCGCCGAAGACGCGCCTTTTCCGCCTTCTTGTTCTCACCACCCACGACCGTCGTCGCGTGCAGCCACGGCGCACAGCCTAGCAGCCGGTCCAGCACCGCCGCAATCTGAAGGCACAGCTCGCGCGTCGGCGCCAGCACCACTGCAAACAGACCGCTGCCGCGGTGCATCTTGACGCCGCCCTCGGACAGCGCCACCAGCCGCTGCACAATCGGCAGCAGATACGCCAGCGTCTTGCCCGAACCCGTCTCGGCCTGCAGGAAAGCATCGTGGTCCGCGGCCACAAGCTGCGTAATGGCATTCTTCTGAATCGATGTCGGGGCACGCAGCTGCATATAGTCGGACAGCTGCCGCGCAATGCGTCGCGAGAGACCGAGTGCCAAAAATGTGGCCGCCTCTTCCGACAGAGGGGCATTCGATGCCTTGACCGGAGCTGCTGCCTCGGCCTCGGCCTCGGCCGCAGTTTCCGCTTCGAGATCGGTCACATGGGTGGGGTTCGACGAGAACAGGCGCGACGTGATGCCATTGGGATGTGAGCGACGCGGTTGGGCCGCTGCCGCTGCCGATGTCGATGTAGGTTGCGATGTCGCGGCCGATGCCGACGCCGGTGATGCCGTCAGAATGGATGTCGTCGTCGTCACGCCGCCCGTCGACGGGTTCCAGCGCTGCTGGCCACCCGCCGCAGCCTCCACACGTGCCCGCTTGGCAGGTCGGCCATCTCTGCCGGTCGCACTTGCCTTTCCTGCTCCCGATGAACCAGCACCACCGTCTCCTTCCTGTTTCCGCTTGTAGTCGCGCTGCGCTTGTTTTCTGTCGCGCCACTTGCCGCCCTTGAACGTAACCTTGGGCGCAATCGCCGGAAGGTTGTCCAGGTCGATGTTGAGAATTATACCATCCGACATTTTGGCGGTGTTGTTTTTGACTGTCCAATGTCGTTGGGATTTTGGATATGCTGCTTCTCCATCCCTCACTCTCTCTCGATGAGAATTATCCAAAGGTGGAGCCCAAAATAAAAATTCTGCCAATCTAATCGCTCTGACCGTTGCAGGCGGTGAACCATGCACGTGTAGCTCTCACGTGCTCCATCCAAAACTAGACTAGCGTATGACGCCAGATGGCGCAAAAGAGATGGGATGGGGGGACCCTGCCAAAAAGAAGAAAAAAAGAGGCAAGAGCGCAAAATGCGCCAAAAAGAGACAGCTTGGCGGGCAAAAAGGGCACCAAAAAAAAAGGGCCAAGGCGCAAAAAGAGCGCGGCAAAATGACATGGATGTCCCCCATTACCCCCAATACGCCATTGGGAGGCGAAACAATCAACGCCTAGATCTCGGAGAACGACACGATCTTCGGCGAAACGACCAGTCTTGTTTCGCGACAGGCCCCGGAGGGGCACAATTTTGCATGGCACCTCTCACTGATTAACACCACACTGACATCAGCTTACAACGCACAAAAGCCGCGTCGGGCGCAGTTCTTACCGATTTCCGTGCCTTCCTGTTTGGAATTGCTCCTTTGATACGACATTGCACGGATTGCCTACCTACCTAGCTTACTCGTACTTCGTACATATACATATCCACTTATATATCACAGCCCGCGCGACCCTGTCCATTCATAAAACGATTCGCCCTCTCTACCCACACACTCCATACACACTTGTGTCTCTTTTGCTTTCACTCTCCTCTTGTCTCGCCCTTCCTTCTCCCTCTCTTTATTTCTTATACATGAAGGCATCCCGTACTCTTTCTTAGCCCATTGACGGCATCTTGTCACTGGGGACAATATGGTCGTCCGTGGCCTTCAACGAACGGCAACCCTGTGCGCCCGCACAGTTTCGTCATCGGGCGTCTCGGCATCTTCTTCCTCATCTTCGTCTTCCTCGTCATTACCGGCTGGCCATGCCTACCGACTACAGCCATGGCGCACGTCCGCCGCGTCCTCGCTGAGGATACGGCCAGGCGTTTCTTCGTTTGCCCCGGCAACTCGCTTTCGGCAACCATCGACGTGCTTCTTCTCGGCAGCAACAGCTCTGCGCAAGCCGCCAACGGCCACGGCAGCCACTCCGGTGACGGCCCCCGGCAAGGGGCCCTCCAAGGGCGTCCCGGCCAAGGACCCCCTGGCCGATATTGAAAAGACGGCCACGGAGCAGCGCAAAGCCGACTGGGCCATTATGAAGGAAATGTCACGATACCTGTGGCCGTCGGGCAAGGGCAGCATGGACACCAAGATGCGCGTCGTGCTGGCCGTCACGCTGCTGGTCGGCGCCAAGGTGCTGAACGTGCAGGTTCCCTTTTACTTCAAGAACATCGTCGACGCCATGAACGTTGATGTGACGGCCGGCAGCACGGTGGCGACGGTCGCCGGCAGCATGATCCTGGCCTACGGCGCGACTCGCATTGGCGCCACGCTTTTCCAGGAGGTGCGCAATGCCGTGTTTGCGTCGGTGGCGCAAAAGGCCATCCGCCGCGTCGCCGGCAACGTCTTCAACCACCTGCTGCACCTCGATCTGGGCTTCCACCTGAGCAAGCAGACGGGCGGCCTGACGCGCGCCATCGACCGCGGTACCAAGGGCATCAGCTTCTTGCTCTCGAGCATGGTCTTCCACGTCTTCCCCACCGCTCTCGAGATCGGCATGGTCTGCGGCATCCTGACCTACTACTACGGCGGCGCCTTTGCCGCCATCACCGCCCTCACCATGACCGCCTACACGGGCTTCACCATCACCACAACGGCCTGGCGCACAAAGTTCCGCCGCCAGGCCAATGCCGCCGACAACGAGGCGTCCACCGTCGCCGTCGACTCGCTCATCAACTACGAGGCCGTCAAGTACTTTAACAACGAGGCCTACGAGGTCGCCCGCTACGACAAGGCCCAGCGCAAGTACGAGCAGAGCAGCATCAAGGTGCAGACGTCCCTGGCGTTTCTGAACATTGGCCAAAACGTGATTTTCTCGACGGCCCTGACGGCCATGATGTACATGGGCGCGCGCGGCATCGTCGGCGGCGAGCTCACCGTCGGCGACCTGGTCATGATCAACCAGCTCGTCTTCCAGCTGTCGGTGCCCCTCAACTTTTTGGGCACCGTCTACCGCGAGCTGCGGCAGTCCCTGCTCGACATGGAGACGCTCTTCAACCTGCAGCGCGTCAACGTGACGGTCAAGGACGAACCGGGTGCCAAGCCGCTCGCTCTCGTGCCCTCGTCGACGGGCGTCGGCAGCCGCGGCGGCGAGATCCGCTTCGAGAACGTCACGTTTGGCTACCTCCCCGAACGGCCCATCCTGCGCAACCTCTCTCTGACCATCCCGGCCGGCAAAAAGATCGCCGTCGTCGGCCCCAGCGGCTGCGGCAAGTCGACGCTGCTGCGTCTGCTCTTCCGCTTCTACGACGTCGACTCGGGCCGCATCCTCATTGACGGCCAGGACGTGCGCAAGGTCACCCTCGAGTCGCTGCGTCGCCAGATTGGCGTCGTGCCCCAGGACACGCCCCTCTTCAACGACACGGTCGAGCACAATATCCGCTACGGCAACCTCGCCGCGTCGTCGGCCGACGTCGAGGCCGCTGCCCGTCGCGCACAGATCCACCACATCATCGAGGGCTGGCGCGACGGCTACCAGACCAAGGTCGGCGAGCGCGGCCTCATGATCTCGGGCGGCGAGAAGCAGCGCCTGGCCGTCACTCGTCTGCTGCTCAAGGACCCGCCGCTGCTCTTCTTTGACGAGGCCACGAGCGCCCTCGACACGCACACCGAGCAGGCCCTGATGCACAACATCAACTCGATCCTCAAGGAGCGCAACAGCACGAGCGTCTTTGTCGCCCACCGTCTGCGCACCATCTTTGATGCCGACCTCATCATTGTCCTCCAGGCCGGCCAGGTCGCCGAAATGGGCACCCACCGCGAGCTCCTCGAGCGCAACGGCGTCTACGCGCAGCTGTGGGCTGCTCAGGAGACAAGAGTGGACGAGCCTGTCGACGCCGTCGAGGAGGTCAAGGAAGAGGTGGTGGAAAAAAAGTGAAAGCAAGGAAGCAATAGTGAGAGTGAGAGGTGGAATATCATTAGGTAATATTATATTGTAACTAGCATAGGTACGGAATAGAAAAGGGAAAAGAATTAAAAAGTGATTTATCTAAGTCGTGTTGAATACAAGATCTTTAAAGGACAATTACAAACGGGAAATAATCATAATAGATGTGATATATTAAATTCATTATATACAAACAATAGATGGTACTACAACTTTTCTCCAACTAGGAGCGTACCTAGGTAGGTACCTAGATCGAAAGGTAGATAAGTGAGATAAGGTTTGTCACCTCCACCTTACAGCTTCAGGACAATGTCGAGCATCTTGCCAAAGTCGGGCGTACCGAAGCCGGTGACGGGGTCCCAGCCCTCGGTGGCGTTCCAGGCAGCGCCGGGAACAATACCCGAACCAGCAGGCTCCGGCTCGCCAGTCTGGGTGTTGAGGCCCGAGCAGCCGATAGCAGCGCCGGTGGTGACGTCGGTGAACATCTTGGAGCCAAAGGCGTAGATGAGGGGGTTCAGGAAGCCGAGCTGCGACTTGCCGTGGCGGAGACGGGCGTCGTTGAGCAGGGCAATGATCGAGGCAAAGACGGGAGCAGCAGCGCTGGTGCCGCCCGAGGGGCCGGCGGTACCGTTGCCAATGATCTCGTAGTCGGGCGAGACACTGTGGGCAGAGACATCAGGGAAACCACGGCCGGCAAAGTTGCCGTTGAAAGGAGCCCAGGCCTTGCGCTCAGCAGCGGGCAGGTGCTTGTTCAGGTAGTCGCCGACAGCAGCAATCTGGTACAGGGGGCGGCCAAAGTACTGGCTGAAGCCACCCGAGGAGCCGTCCCAGGCAGCCTCACCCTTGGGGTCGCTGGGCAGGCCAACGGTACCGCCGACCGAGGTCACGTACGGGCAAGTGGCGGGGAAGATGGCGTTGAACTGGACAGTCTTTCCATCGGGAGCCAGGCAGCCGGCGCCGACACCGAGGTCACCCGACGACTCAATGAGCGAGATACCGCGCAGGCCCATGAGACCAATCTGGGCGCAGACAAACTCGGCGTAGTTCTGGGGCACGCTGCTCTCCTCATCGCCGTACGACGCGGAGATGACAAGGGGCAGCTTGTCCTGGGGCTGGCCGAGCAGGAAGCGGTAGTACGGCATGTAGGGCTCGTTCTGGTTGTCGGCGGGAGTGGGCTGGTCAATGTTGGGGACGAAAGGGGGGAGGCCGCCAGCAATGTACTCGACGACGGGCAGCGGGTGGGAGACACCGACAATGTTCTGGGCATCAAGGTTGGCCTCGTCGGACGAGGCGGTGGCGGGGTCCTGGTTGTCGGTGGCGTTGGTGCCGGGGACGAGGACGACGTCGAAGCTCTGAGCGGGAATGTTGTTGATCTTCTCGTAGATGCTCAGGTCGCTCTTGACGGCGCTCTGGTTCAGGAAGCTGGCAAAGCCAATGGTGCTGCCGCTCTGGGCGTCAGGAGCGTAGTCGCCGACCTTGTACATCTCCTTGAGGCAGGCAGCGTTGATCTTCTCGCTGCACACGGGGTCAAGGCCGCCCGTCGAGTTCGAGGGCTTGGAGGGCTTGGTCTCGGCAACGATAGCGCTGGCCTCCGACGGCAGCGGGACCATGGAGCGCACGTTGCCAAAGTAGTTGCCGGGGTAGACAACGGCGACGTGCTGCTGGACATCGTCGGGCACCGAGTACGACAGGGTGCGCAGCTTGGAGACGGCCGACTGGGCGTGCGTGTACGTCTTGTAGTCGGCGTCAAAGAGGGAGTTGGCACCGGCGACGTCAGTCACAACGTCGACAAAGCCGCCGTTGACCTTGAACGACTTGATGGTGCCCTTGCTCTCCTCGCCCTTGAGCCAGCTGGTCACAGCCGCCACGGCAGCATCGCTGGCGCCGTAGGTCGAGGCAATGGTGTCGGCATCGACAAAGCTGCCGTAGTCAGCCTTGCCGGGCGTCGACACGGACAGCAGGTGGTTGTCGAGCTGGTCCAGGTTCTGCATCTGCAGAGCCAGGGTGAACGTGTGCGAGGCCGTGTCACGGGCCTCGATCTTGCTCTCGGGAGCAGCCGACCAGCCCCGGGGAACGGTGTCGAGCTTGCTCAGAACACCGGCCTGGGCAGTGCCCGACAGCAGCAGGAGGGATGCGGCAACGGCCGACACGCCCGAGCGAAGGGTGCTGTGCGACATGGTGTGAGGAGGTGGGAGAGGGTAGAGGAGACGAAGAAGTAAAGGAAAAAGAGTAGGGGAGAGAGATGGGGGAGGAGGAGGGAAGGAAGGGAGAGGATGCGGAGGAATGAAGGAAGGGGGGCGGAAGAAGGTCCGAGTGTCTGAGGAGGAAGGGACGATCGGGGATTTATATACGCATTAACTCGTTGTCGTCATATAATGTACGCTTGAGGCTCCATATTCCGTATATTCATCAGAGATAGCGCAGGCAAACAGCAGCAGGGTAAGAAAGAGCGCACTGGCCAAACGGCCGCACGACGGAAGGACCAGGCGGACCAAGGCAGAGGGGAAAAACAGCGACAAGTAGCCAAAACAGGAAGGAGCGATGCGCAGAACTAACAAAACAGACCCCGGAGCCAAAGAAGAAGGAGAAAAAGAATGGCCGAGACGCTCGTTCGTATCGCGCGAGCCGCATGTGGATGGGGGGGGAAAGGCAGGAACTCATGGGGGAGAGCAGTACGGAGTAGAGCGGCCGCTCTGCCGCATGGACCTCTCCGTTCCTTTACACTGTTCAACCATTTCTCCACTTAAACAAGGATGGCCGAGAAACCAAACACCAGAAAAAGGCGCGGAGGTTCCATCGCTCCTTCCTGAATAGGAAAGGATATGTCTATCAGGCCCTGCCGATCGACGAGTGGCCAAATATCCCATGTGAACTCAGAGACCGACAGGAAGGCCGACCAGGAACCAGCTTGGGAGGGGAAATACTCTGGGATTAACTGGAGCGATGCAAGAACCGTGGGGTGGAAATGATACAATGGTGCAAATTTCCCGATGGTCTGGCTGCTGGTGGGAGAGTGTTGATAAAGAAAACGGGACGCGGATGGGTTTTTGGTTTCCGATGCGAAAAAAAGCGACTTATACGATGTACCAGTACTCGAGTCTGTGTGTGGTTTGTGTGTAAGAGTGTGTCCATGTACATAAAAGTGGATCATTATGAAATCGGGCAAATGAAAAAGGACAATGGGAAGCAAAACAAAGCCAACTATACGGAGTAACAATACAGACACTATCGACAGCCAGATGACGGGACGCGGTGGCGGCCGAGCCACAGTGGTAGTTCAGGAACAGCCGACGCCAACAACAAAAAGGGCGGCAGAGCCTCGTGCCAGCGTCGGTCCTTCTTGCTTACGCAGAGGCTGAAACGATGGTGATGGGTGAGAAATGAGTGATGCGAAGAATGAAGCATAAGAAAACAGGAATGAAGAGTTAAGGGATCGTTCATGTCAACGAATGCACGCACTTTTGTCGTCTGACCGCATTTTCTGCAGCGCATGTTTTACTGTTGTTCATGATGGACGCCGGTGTTTCAATATGCATGATTGCGGTGAGGGTGTTTTACGGGCGTGTTTTAGGGTATGATGACAGTGTGGTTACAGCGCATCCTACTCCGTACACAGTTGCAGTGTCTGATAGCAGCGTCTGATTACAGGGGTCACAGGGTGCGCTAGCGCATGTTTTAGAGTGCTGACATGGCTTGATTTACAGCGCAGCTGCAGTACTACAGCGTGTGTTTTACAGCGCACCATCATGGCCTGCATGTTTTTGCGGTGTCGAAGATACAAAAAAAAAAGAACCAACGGCAATTTGCCATTGCTTGTCATGGCTGCTTCTTGGCGTTGGATGAGACTCATTGCTGACAGTCAATGTACCGCCGCATCACCAATTTCAAAAAGGACACTGCATGCTATTAACAACGTCCTGCTGACATTGAACCCTGATCATTTACGAAAGTAAGATACAATGTAGGTACAGAGCATGCTGCCGCAGAAAACGCTCACAAAAGCCTCACAATGCCCAAAGAGGAAGGAGAGAAACGGGCACGGAATCATCGAATCCGCGTCTCAAGTCAGAGAAAAGGACGGAGCTAATACGAGTATTCCATCACAACGGACGACCTTCCTGAAAAGAAAGCATATTTTAGCGTGCAGCTCTGAGAAGACGGGGGGGGCCAGAAGAAGAAAAGAGAAGAGGAGCAGGATGGAGAAGAAGATGCGAAGAAGAAAAGAACGGTGGAAAAGAAGCTGGACAAGAGGAAAAAGAGGGAATGGTCAGAGTAAGATAGGTAAGATATATGGACAAAGTACCTACGGAATATGGCGTGCGAGAACGACAAAAAGACAAAACGAAACAACGCAAGAAGTATGGGGAGCATGCATGGAAGACGGGATGGAAAAGGGGTCCGAAGAAAAGAAAGGATTCCGGATAGTCGGAATACATCTGGAAAAAAAAAGGTCAATGGATTGCAGAAACTCTCAAGTCGATTTTCATTTTCATAATCACCCAACCAAGAGGAAAAATTAAGGTGAGATACAAAAACTACGGGTAGGGCGACGCCGATAGGCAGAACGAGCGATTGATCGCGTGCCGAGGTAGATTATCACGTGTGATAAGGATGATGCGATTGTATAGAGTAAGGTGAAAACGGTGACAAGACGGACACAAAGAGCTATGCTGGCAGGCAAACCGAGAAAGAAGAAAAAAGAAGAGGCAGCAGAAGAGGAAGAATAAAAAAGAGATCCTACGGAGTACAAAACCTAAAAACAGACAAAGGCGAAAATAGAGGATAGTTACTTCCATATGTATTTTTTACATAATGCGGTGTCCTGCCATGTGCCGTGAGACCATTTGACCGGAATGCTCCAAACGCCCAGAGAGAGAGAGAGAAAAGAGAAAAATAAAAAACAGAAGGGGCAAAAAGAACGAGACAGAGAAAAAAAAAAGCAAGTCGCCATACGACCAAAGGACGAGAAACGTGGGCGAACGGGGAAAAAAAAATATGACACAAAGAGCATTGACGTTTAACGGTCTGCCCCGTCACCAGCTTTTGCTATCCATACTGCCGGCTGCCTCTCGTGATCTTGTCCGTTTGGTTTTGGCTACTGTCCTGGAAAAGCAGCTGCCGCACGGCAAAGATCGCGCAGCAGACGAGGCACGCGACCCGACTGCAACTCGGAGATGGTCGAGTCGATGATGGACCGGTTAGGGATCTTTTGCTGTCGCGACTTACGCAGCCAGTGCTCAAAGGGACCACCTGCACAGTGTTAGGAGAGATCAGAAAGGCAAAGAAGGGAAACAAAGGCTGTCAGCTGTCACTCACGATTATGGTCCAGAGCATCACCCAACTCGATGCAGCGCTCATCCGGGGCATGCTCGGTATGCATGTCAAAGTAGTGTGACATGAGCTTGCCGACGTCCTTGAGCGGCCACTTGGAGGGCGCGTTGGGCAGCCGGTCGGGGCCGGCGTTTTGGTACTTTTCTGACGTGCACAGCCGGCACTTCCAGAAGCCGAGACGGCGCACGCTCGCTCCCGCCTCGTCATCCTCTGTCTTGGCAAACAGGCTGTGTCCCGTGTGGCCATTGCGACCGGGCGTGGTAGAAGGCGACCCTTGCACCATGCTGGCATCCAGATCGGACACGACATCCGTCATATGGGTGTCGTCGCCGACATGGGCCGCCAGCGAGATGTCGGCTTCGTGACCAGCGTCCACCACGTCTTCAATCGAGTGGTGGGTGTGGCCGCGCGACACGCTTGTGCTGCGCATGCTCGTGGTGTCCTGCGCGCTCGCTGCCGATCCCGCACGCGACCGCTTGTTGTTATTGCTGCTGTCGCCTTCGTTGTCGGGATCGTCGATCGTGCTGTCGCGGTGCGCGTCATCGTTGGTCTCGGACGTCTTGTTGTTGTTGGCATGGCTGCCCTCGCCGTCGCGCTCGTCCATCTTGCGCTTGAGGCCAGCCGACGATGCCCGCTGGCTGCCGGCAGCGGCAGCAGCCGAAGCGCCGTCGTCCGTACCACTCTCCACCGTTGTCGACAGCGGTCGGCCGCCACGGAGCAGCCGTTGCGCTTCGAGCGTCTCTTTGCGGTGCTGGCTGGCCCGAATCTGGTGGCTGAGGTCAAGCCGGCGCAGCTGAAACGTGCGCATCTCCTGCGGCGTCAGGTCGTCGTCGGCCAGCAGCGACGTGCAAAAGTCGAGATCGACCTTGTACGCGACAATGTCCTCGGTGAGCTGGCGGTAGCTGATGGCGTCGAGGTCGACGCTGGGCGCCGTGTATCCGCCGTGGCTCACCGTGTGGTGGCCATACGACGCCGACCGACCGGCCGCTGCATCGGCTCTCGTGATACCGCGGCCGCCCATGAGACGCGGGCGACCGGGCGGCCGGCCGGGAGGACGACCCACGGGGCGTCGTGGTGCCGGAGGAGGAAGCCCTGTGCCTTCAATGGACGGCGCAATGAAAGGGTCGGCCGGGGCGCTGTTGGAGGCATGGCTGGTCGTGTTGGTCGTGTTGGTCGTGTCTTGGCCGTTCACGGCGCCGTTTCTATTCGCGTCGTTTGCGTCATTTGTGTCGGTCGCTCCCTCCGTACCGTTCACGCCGTTCGCGCTGTTTCCGTTGGCCCCCTCGTTAGCCTCGGCTGTCTCGGTCGTCGTGTGGTCGGCATCCTTCTCGTCCGTCGCGTCGTGTTTTGACTTTATGTTGAGAGTGGCATTCGTTGTCTGCGAGACAGAAGAAAGAAAGAGTGTGTTAGCTGCATGCAGGATAGGGTCGTCACCTGACAATCACCAGCGCGCAAAGACAGTAAAGCCCCAAAGAAATATTGGGATAAGCTGATAGACGCTGATGCACGCTGATAAAAAAGCTGATAAAAAGCAAAAGCCACTCACGGTTGGTGTGTCGTCGCCAAGACGCGCATACGAGTTGCTGGCAAGGTCGGTCGGCGCGGCGTCGTCGGACGTGTCTCCGGAAGTAACGACGTGATGCAGCGGCGAGGGCACAACGTGCGACGAGTCCTTAGCAATGCGTCCGCCTCGAGAGCCCGAAGCCGAAACAGAAGCCGATGCTGATGACGATCCGAGAGAAGCTTTAAAGGTCGATCGCGAAGGAGTCGAGGCAGCCGAGCGCACGCCATTCTTACTGCCACGAGGCCGGCCACGCGGAGCCATTGTGAGAAGAGTATAGGGGGAAAGAGTTGTCAGAGATGGGGATGGTGATGCAAGACTTTTAAAAAAAAAATAGGTGTAATAGCAATCGAGATTGAGGTCAATGTCGAGATCAAGGATGTAGCTGCAGGTTGAGAGAAGTCTTAAAGTGTCGAGAATGTAGCGTAGTCTTGGTTGGTACACGGTTCACGTGAATCGAATGCGGAAGGCGAGACGTGAACGTCGCAAAAAGTAACTCGATTGCGAATCGACAGTGAGGCGCCCCAGAAAGAACGAGTCGTGATGACGATGCAAAGAGACGCGACAGAACATGCGACGCGTATTTTGAGAAGACGTGTTGTGCTGCTGCTGCTAAATGCGGAAATGCGGAAGGAGCGATCAAGGGCAAGTATGATGGAGAAAAAGAAGAAGAAAAAGATGGAAGAAAAAGAAAAGGAGCCCGTGAAAAAAAAATAAGCAAGGGCAAAGCAAAGAAAAAGAAAACGAGCTTGAAATCAATAATGAATAAATCAGGCAAATGACGACAAGCCCGGCGGAGAGATGGTTGTGACGACGTAATGTGATTAAAAGTGGTTAAGAAAAGGACGGGCAGAGGCGGAAAGAAAGAAAAGAAGGGTTTGGGTTGAGAAGTAGATGAGTAGAAAACAATAGGAGAGAAAAAAAAATACGAGAGAAAAAAAAAGAGGTACGGAGTAGAAGGGCGTGGTTTGTTCTAATTTTTTTTTTCTTAGAAAGCGGGGGTAGAAAAAAAGAAAACGACGGGAGTCGGAAGGGGGACAAGGGAAAAAAGAAAAAGAGAAAAAGAAAGGAAAAATCGTAAGTTGACACGTCTAGGAGAGACAAAAACGAAAGCGCGAAACCCCCAATGCCTAAAAGAAACCCCCCCCCCCCCAAAAATAAGAAGGAAAAAAAGCGTAAAAAAAGAGAACAAGATTTGGGTAGGAGCTACCCGAAATAGAAAAAAAAAAAACTGACAACAGCTACCTACTTTTACAGAGCACAATGAGAGAGACATGCAGAAAGAAAGAAGTAGCAAGTTACTCGGAGCTTGTCTACTCGTACGAATGACAAGGTGACAAACGCAAACAGATTGGAGATAGCAAAGAAGAAATACAGAGTATGCGGAAGATACAGAAGATACAGAGTACTGGCGCGTAAGTGGCGCGAGTTGTGAATTTTCCTTTTTGAGCGTCGTTGATGCTCTTTTTCAATCGGCGCCTCGTAGCTGTTAGTGACAATGCATAGTGGCGTTACTATCATTTACAATCTGCCCATATCGCGTGTGCAGGGAGGAAAAGAAACAACGCGAAAAGAAATGCGGTTAAGGACGGTTGAAAATGTGAATAGAGCGGAAGAAAAAAGACAGCAAAAGAACGAAGAGAAAGAAAGAGGGAGAGAAAAAAAAAAAAGAAAAAAAAAGTAAAAGAAAAAAAGTAAAAAAGTGGATACTCTCCTTGGGATTTATTTATTTTATTTTTCTCGCTAGCTGACCAAAATGAGCAAAAGGAGTAAAATAGGAGACGCCACAGCCTCTCTCATTGGCTAGTTTGCAGTGTACTTCGTTCTTTACCCGCAGAATACGAATACTCCGTAGCAGCCGTTTTGTGACGTGGTCGGGGGGTTTTGTTGATTTTATTGTTGCATAATAATTTATGCTCTTGCATAGCGTGTTTGCAATACTCCGTGGGAAACGGAACATTTTCCTACAGAGTGCATATAAGATGTGAAAGAAAGGAGAGTGTATTATAGGTGTGAAGAGTCTATACCTATCTTTAATGAAGAAAGACGAATAGAACAAAAAAAATGTGCAAATTAGGGAGGCACCCATGGGAGAAAAGAAGGTTCGACAGAAGAATGATACATGGAAAACAAAACCTGTAAAGGATAGGTGGAAGACAAATAAAAAGAAGAAAAAAAGGGAAAAAGGGAAAAAAAGAAGACCAAAGAAAAAAAAGCCCAATATAACAAAAAGAATTAAAAATAAACGAGTGAATATAACATTTTTTATTAAATTATTAGAGGTTTTTTTTATAAAAAAAAAAGCACAATAAAAACAAACCCAATCTAACCCGCTATGTACCCGAAGGTGAGGTATATGCAGATGCAAAAGAAAATGCTAGGTAGGTAGGTGTGAATAGGTATGAAAGCCGTTACACCCAGTCTATGTTTCGGGATGCTTTTATTCTTCCTTTTGTTTTTTCTCTTTTTATGATGTTTTTTTTTCTGGTTTTCTTTTTTTAAACCTTCTTCACAAGACTAGGGCCACCCACGAGAACGCGGGCCAAGACAAACAGCGCCGTGCTGGCTATCATGGTGACGCCGCAAAAGATCTGGAGACCGAGGAAGCTGCCGCCCTCGGACGAGGAGATGGCGCCGGCAATGGGCGAACCGGTGAGAGCACCGATACTCTGGACGGCAAAGGCAGCGCCAGTGCGAGCGCCAATCTCGCGCAGGTCGGAGATCTGGGCGATGAGGGTAGGGCCGAGACTGACGAAACCGCCAGAGCTGAAACCAAAGAGGATGGAGAAGACGAGGATGGCGGCGGTAGACTTGCCGGGGATCCAGAGGGCGAGGGCGATGATGGCCGAGAAGCCGGTGATCACGATCATGACGTTGTAGCGGCCGACGCGATCGGCGACGATGCCGGGGGCGATACGGCCAATGATGCTGGCGACGTTGATGATGGACAAGAGGTAGGGCAGCAGGGTAGGGCTCATGCCGGCGGCCTGGGCCTGCAGCTCAATGTAGTTGAAGGGCAAGAAGAAGCCCCAGAAGAACATGAAGAGGGCGATGACGGTGACGAGATAGCGCGGCTCGCGGAAGCCGTGAAGGTAGTGGCCAATGACAAAGGGACGGGGCCGCGGCGGCAGACGGGCGCGGACGGTGACGCAGCAGATGGCAATGAGGCCGAGGAACAAGAAGGCGACGGCGCGCATGGCCCAGGGGAAGCCGACGTGGTCGATGAGCTTGTCGAGCATGATGGGCAGGACGACACCACCGAGCGACGAGCCCGAGACCATAATGCCAAAGGCGGCGGCGCGACGGCGCAGGAACCACGAGACGAGCGAGTTGAGGCAGGCGTTGAAGACGGCCGACGAGCCGATGGAGGCACAGAAACCCTGCGCGAGCATGAACTGGTAGTACTCGGTGCACAGGCTGGTCATCATGAGGCCAAAGATGTAGACGATGCCGCCGCAGATCAGCAGCGGGCGCGGGCCGTAGACGTCAAAGACGCGGCCGTAGATGAGGCCGCCAAAGGTCATGACAAAGGCCATGACCGACAGGATCCAGCTGACAGTGCCCTGCGAGTAGTTGGACAGCGGGCCCGTGACATAGTACGTCTCGAAGACGCCCAGGCAGTTGAGCAGGCCGAATGTGCAAAACAGACCGCACCAGCCGCCAAACACAACGAGCCATGCCTCCTTGCCGCCGTCGGGAAAATCCTCAGGGGCCATTCCGGGCGGAAAGGCAGGCGCTGGAGGAGGCGCATCCTTGGTGGGTTGGGGTTCGTCGGCATGGGCTGCAGCCTTGGTATCGTCGTCGGTTTGCGACTTTTCGTACATGGTGCTGTCGTCCAACTCCTTGTTGTGGATAATGTTGTCGCGGGAGCTGGCGAGCTTGTCGGATAGATGATGCTGATGATGTTCAAGGCCAGCATCGGCCTTTTCCAGATCAGAATCGGCCATGGTGATGGGGAGGAGTGAAGATGGTGACGACAGACGGGAGCAAAAGAGTGGAAAAACTGGTGAAAATAAGAGTAGGCTATTAAGGTAGCTTAAAAAAGGAAAAAAAGTACTAGAAGGCGACTTATTGAGAAAAAGCGAGAGAGATTAAGAGAGGGGAAACGCAGCAGCGGGAGAACGAATACAAAGAAGGGTTAGCGTGGATCAACCCCTGGAAAATTGTTCCTGGAACCGGCAGGCACGTCCAGCTATATAGTTCGTAGGAGACGGAGCACGGTACCCTAGGACAGATAACCGATGGCCACACAATACGAGACGCGGCACGTTGAGTAGGCGGCCGGCGATATGCATGAGCGAGGCCGATGGGACAACGATGGAAAAAACAGGAGTCGAAATCAGGGTGAGTCAGTTAAGACCGACGCCCGAAGCCAACCCAATGGAGCAAAGCAATAGAGCAAAGAACAAGGAAAAAAAGGTAAAAAGTACACAATCACCGAACCGGGTTATCACCGAAAGAATGGAGGGAAAAGAAAAACAACAAAGGGCTTCAATTTTTCAACGGCCGCCGTCTGACACATCCTACTATGATTTCCTCTTATGCATAACGGGGACTGGGGACAAAATGGAAAATGGCAAACCGAATACGGAAACGGAGCATCGGCGCATCGGCGTATACAAAAGTAGATAGTGCCGGGCGATATGATTACCCGCGTGGGACTCTGCCCCTGTGGGAATGGGGGCGCATGACCCATGGCCAATAACGCAGAAAACAGAAACGCAGAAAACAGAGCATGGGCTAGAAAAAGCAAAAGTCGCGCCCGGTAGGGTGGAAAGGTAAGACGTCTCTGCAAATGGCAATCGACATGCTGATATATCAAAGAGAAATGGCATCATATTTTATAAAGGATTCACAGGGCGTCGCAGCCTTGCGCTCCGTCGTCCGAAAGAGGACTCATTTTCGTCCGACAGCCTTTTGCTGTCGCCGTATGCTTTGTCTGGCTTTTGGAGGGTTGGCCTCACGCATGCGGTGCAATTTGAGTACCGCGACAGGCGCGTCCAGATTTGGTATGGGTTTCACGGAGTATGGGGTTTTCGCCTCTTCCTCGCGGATTTAGCGTGTCTGACAGGTCGATTCCCGGTGTTCGGCACGCCTGAGTGTCCGAGTGCGACTGGATTAGTGGACCTCGGGCATACAGTCACGTGGACGGGGATACTGGCGGGGATATAGACGGAATAGAGGCGAGATAGGGGCGGGGATATGCTGCTAGACACGTATTCGACGGGGATAAAAACAGAGTCAAGACGGGGAAAAGAAATAGGGAAATTTGAGCTCGGGTAGCAGACGGCAGCACTTTTTTCCTATTGGCGCAAAAAGAAATGAATAACCGGTCCGAAAAAAACCAAAAATAAACCAAAATTACAAACACGAACCCCATAACGTCTATTGTTGTACAGTATGTCCTATCTCTAATTGCCGTCGACTCACTCTTTTTTGTGTCATTTTTACACCTTGGATTTCAGATCCTTGGAGTCGGTAAACACAACCTGGCCGTTCGCCGGCTGTGCTGTCGACACCTCAATGGATGCTGCTTTGCTCTCGGCGTCCTCGACAACGCCGGGCGCCACCTCTGCAATCTCATTGACCTGCTCGCGCGTCAGCACCTCGGCCATGCGCACGCCACGGCTCGACAGCAGCAGCGTCGTGGGACCTTGAACGCGCACAAACAGGCCGTCGCCAAAGATGGTCTGCCGCAGCAGCGTGCGCACCGAGTAGAATGCGCGAGCGGCCAGAGCGTAGGCTGATGATGACCGGATGTTGGCCAGGACAGTGGAGAGCGAGGACGTCGTTTCCGTCGTGGCCAATTCATTGCCCTTTGTCGTCACTGCCGCCGTCTTCGGCGTCTGCACGCGCACGCGCACGGCCTTGGTCAGCTGTGCCGTCGACGAAGCGGCCGACGAGGCCGCCGACGACAGCGCGGACATGACGCCGCGGCCCGATATGCGGAAGGGCTGCGGTGCGGTCTTGCTGTTGACCGAGTAGGCCAGCAGGTGGCTCGGGTGCACCACGAGCTCTTCGCCGGCCGCCAGCGTCACCGGGTAGATGTAGCCGGGTGCCGACAGGGCCACCAGGCCGCGGCCCGTCAGAAACGACGAGCCCAGCGACAGGCCCTTGCCCAGAGCCGGCCGCGGCGAGATGGACAGCGTGTGGCCCGTCCATGCCAGCAGGCCGTTGCGCTGCGCCACGATCCAGTCCGTCGTACCGTCCAGCCGCAGCACAAAGAGCGTCGTCGTAGCCGCGCGCGTGCCCAGCAGCAGCGTCAGCGGAGTTGTCGACGTGATCCGCTGGTAGAGGAAGGGCATGCCCAGCGCAGCGCGCTTGAATGGCGAAAGAAGAGAGAGCGTAGATTGGGCCTGGAGGGAGAGGAGTTTGGCAGTTAGTCAAAAGAATCATTAAGCACAAATATTTATACAACTTATACAAATGCTCGTGCCCGGTGCCAACATACATTCTCAACCTTGCCTGCCACCGAAACAAGGGTTCCCCGCCGGGTGTACAGGTTCTGTGATGCCGACAGCGAGACGGAAAGCAGCGAGTACGGCGTGCCGAGCACCTCAAACCGCGCATCGGCATCGTCAACGGCGCTCTGGTCTGGCCGCGCGCCAAAGGCATCGCCCGCTGCCGGCGGCGGGAAGGTCGTCACCGGTGCCTTGCCAATGTGAATATCGCGGCGAGAGCATTGCCGGCAGATAAAGGTGGAGGTCGTCAAGGCCGTCGAAGAGCTCCGAGAGCTCAAAGAGGGAGATATCGACAGAGTGGCCAGCGGCCGCCGCATCGCCGAGGAGCGCATTGTGGCGGTGTGTTGGTAGACTGCGGATCGACAATGGACCGTCGGCCGTTGACGAATGGGGTAATGTCGTCGTTCGTGCCACCCCCGTGGTCGTTGTGCGTCTGCCCTTGCTTGAGCCGCGATCGCGATAATAAACCGTTCGTTTTCTGCCCTTTTTGGTGCCAATGGGGGGCCCAGTCCTTTTGGCTCTTTTTTGTATTTTTATTCGCATTAAATTTAATTCTCCCACATGCGCTAGTCCGAATACGTATGGGCCTGCCGCCACCGCTGCCCAGCGCTTGCCCACCGCCGCCGCCCACCGCTGTCCACCGCCAAATTACCGTCCCACGCAGCCCACTGCACGCCACGCACGGGCGCTAAAATGCAGTCTTCAGTGGCCCGTTGCTGGTAGCAACGTTGGGCCCTGGCCCGGCACAACACGCGCCAGCACGCGCTACGGGCCGGCCTGTCAGCGCAGGCAAAACAGTGTCTGTTTCTCACTAATTTTACAGCGGGAACCTCTCACTCTCTTAACCAAGATTCGACCACTCTTGACACCCAATCGACACAGCTCGGCCATTCGACAACACAACGACTCGACACGACTCGACACACGACTTACGACAGCCATTGAATCGACACTGGTCCTCGACATTGACCTTGAATGCCTTCATCACGTTCAGCTCAACACCTTCTCGCCCGCCGTCGTCCACTCTTTTTCTTCTTTTTCCTCTACCCCTGACGCGGGCGCTTTTTTCCGTCTTGTTTTCTCTTCTTCTCTTGTTACTCGGACTTCCCATTTTTCTCTTGTCTTGCGTTCTGCTTCTTTTTGTTTGATTTTCTTTATTGGTTGCGTGCGTTTGGACTTGCATCCCGTGCCGTCCTTCTTCTCTTCTCTCCCGCCCCCCTTCTCCCACCATGTCAGTTCGCGTTGTGGCTCGTATCAGGCCGCTTCTTCCAAATGAACTCGACAAGGACGTGATTGTACGCGCCGACTCAAACGTGCCTGGCGGCCCGCCCAATGTGGTCAAGATCCCGAGTCCAAAGAATGAGCAGGAAGAGTTCTCCTTTGCGTTCAACAGCGTCTACGACCATACCACCTCGCAGGAGGAGCTCTTCAATGCCGAGGTGGCCCCCCACATCAAGGCGCTCTTTTCGGGCCTCGATGTCACCATCTTTGCCTACGGTGTCACCGGCACCGGAAAGACGCACACCATGCGCGGCGGCATGAAGCTGGCCGACCGCGGCGTCATCCCGCGTATCCTCAGTCACGTGTTCCGCCGCGGCAAGAAGATTGCCAAGGACTCGGAAGGTGCCGTCGACGTTGCGGTTGCTCTTTCCTACTACGAGATCTACAACGACAAGGTCTATGACCTGCTTGAGCCACCCGAGAAGCGCACGCCCACGGGCCTCCCCCTGCGCGAGAAGGACAACAAGACGTATGTCGTCGGCTTGTCGGAGCAGACGTGCGCCGACCTGCGCGACTTTGAGCGCCTCTACATCGCCGCCAACCAGAACCGCGTCACTGCCTCGACCAAACTCAACGCGCACAGCAGCCGCAGCCATGCGATTCTGCGCGTCAAGCTGACGCAGACGACGTACGATGAGAACGGCGGCACGAGCGTGCGCGAGAGCATCGCCTCGGCCATTGACCTGGCGGGCTCCGAGGACAACCGCCGCACGGACAATGGCCGCGAGCGCATGGTCGAGAGTGCCGCCATCAACAAGAGTCTCTTTGTGCTGAGCCAGTGCGTCGATGCCATTGCCCGCGGAGAGCGCCGCATTCCCTACCGCGAGTCCAAGATGACGCGTATTCTCAGTCTCGGCCAGAACAACGGCATCACCGTCATGATCCTCAACCTGGCGCCCGTGCGCTCGTACCACCTCGACACCCTCAGCAGCTTAACCGTCAGCTCTCGTGCTAAACGCATCGAGGTCCGCGAGATTGAAAACGAGGTCGTCTTCCGACAGCCTCCCAAGTACTCGTCCACCTCTTCTTCTTCATGTACGCTATTCTCCGCTGTCGGCGGTGCTGTCGGCTCCGTTGGCTCTGCTGGTTCCGTTGTCCGCCAGCCTCTTCGTGCGCTCTCGAGCAGCACGCACAACATCCAGACGGGCAATGCGGCCAGCGCGGCCAGTGGTGCCAAGGCGGCCGCCGACAAGCCCGTCAAGGCGTTTGCAGTGTACACTGACCGAATAGCAGCGCCGGCAACAACGCCGGCACCACCACCGACAGCCCCCTCCACGTCTTCCCATTCTTCGTCGTCGTCGTTGACCTCGGCCATTCGCCCCCCGCTCGCCACCAGCAGGATTGCCAGTCTCGGCCACATCAAGCGGACCTCGGACCTAACTGAGCCGCGCCAGTCGAAACTGGCCCGCCCATCCATCTACTCAGCCGCCAGCATTCGTTCCACTGCGACCGCCTCCACCACTTCACTCGCATCACCCGCCAAAGAAAGGAGAGTGCGCCCCTCGGCATCATCAGCAACATTAGGAGCCGCATCGTCATCTCGTTCAGCAGCAGCAGCGGCAGCATCATCATCTACTCCCATGTTTTCGGCCGCGCAGATCGAGGCGATTGTCGAGCGTAAAGTGGCCGAAGCTCTGGCAGCGCGCGCACACGACGAGGATGTGAAGAGAAAACAGACGGATGCCGTGCAGAAGCGTCTGGACGAGCTGGAGCGGCGGATCGAGGACAATGCGCGGGAGACGCCCGACGATCCCCGTGCCGAAGGACTGCGGTATCTCCTGCTGGCGCGTCAGTACAAGCAGGCCGGCGACGATGCTGCCGCTCTGCGCGCCTATGAGCGCGCTCTGCCGTACTTCCCCGACCAGCCCCTGCTGCTCGCCAAGATGCACAAGCTGCAGCAGAAACTGGGTCTGCTGCCCATCAAGCGCAAGCGCGCCGTCACATCGTCAGCCTCGTCGGCCACACCGTCAACGCCGTCGCGGCGTCGTTTCCAGGATCTTGGCGACGACGATATCTTTGGCGAGGCAGAGCAGCAGCTGCAGCAAGAGGCGGCTGGCCGGTCGTCGTCGGCCGGTATTCCCCACAGAAGGGCACTGGGCAGCATTGGAGTTGGTCTCCTTGCCGATGACGACGATGACGATGAGCAGGAGGACGTGGACGCCAACGACATGGCCAATGAAAATTTTGATGACGACGATGACGAGGACGACTCGAGAGCACTGGTCGCAGCCGTGGCTGCCATGATGACGCCCCGGAGAAAGGGCGACGGCCGGTTCGTCAATGTGGTCGACGAGGACGACGACGAGAACGAGCTTCTGGATGATGACACGCCAGAAGAGGTGCACATTCACGACCCCGCAGCAGCTATTGCTGCTTAATTGGCATGATATGGCAGTATAAAAAGAACAAAGGCTTCTTGCGTAATATTTGATGTTTAGACTTTTTTTTGACCTTTTGCGTTCCTTTCTTTTGACACCTTTCTTGATATCATTTTTCTTCTTGGTTTCTTGAAATCTCTTTTTGTCGTCTTGCATGTGCATAGCGCGGCGTATGCATGGCGTTTTGATCTCTCTCTCGTCTCCCATTTCTCTCTTTTCGTTTCTCTTCTTTTATTCTTTATCTTTTTTGATTTCTGGTTTATTTCAATATCACTTGTGCGTTATTCCGACCACCCCTCTTTGGTAGCTACGAATTGCTAGACTCGTCGTCACCTGTGCCTCCGACAGCCAATGGTACCTGGCCATACAATCCACCGTCGAGAATGACGGCCTCGTTATTGTCGAGATCGTCCTGCACGCGACGCCACAGTCGAGCACCTCCATGTGGATCATCCGCCCGACCACGAAGATGCTTCTCTGGTGCAGCATCCCCCTTGTCAGTCGACGATTCAGCCTTGTCTTCAGCCTTGTTTTCGGCCTTGTCTTTGCCTTTGCCCTTGCCTTCTTTGGCCTTGCCGTCCTTGGCTTTGCCCTCTCTGCCCTCGCCCTCTTTCTTCTCCTTCTCCTTGGCTTCCTTCTTCTCTTTGCGCGTCTCCCTCTTTTCCTCCTTCTCGGCATCCGCCTGCGCATCAAACACGGGCTTAATCAGCTTGCCCAGCAGCGGGTTCTTGCTGTACGTGCCGCCGCGGTCTTGCTGTTGTTCTTGCTGTTGGCCTGCCGGCTGTCCGTACTCTTCTCCTATATAGTCGTCTTCCTCCTCCTTTTCTGGTGTTGGCGGCCGCTCAACGATGACCGTCTTGCGAAACACTTTGCGGCCCGTGGCATCAATGCTCAGCACCTGCTGCCGCTTCTCGTACTCGGGCCGCGCGTTCCACTCCATCTCACGCAAAATCTTCTGCTGTCGTCGCAGCTCGGCAGCTCTCTCCATCGGCGTCGCCCATAGACTGTGCGCCGCCACCGCGTCCGGGTCGCTCGCTGCGGCCATCGCCAGGCCGACATCGAAATCCGCCGCCTGGTCGCGGATCGTTGTGCGCTGCGCATTCTCCGCCTGGAACTTGAGAAGCTTGTCGCGATGCGCCTTGGCCCGCGCCTCTTCGGCAGCATGAGCCGCATGGGCAGCATCTGAAGCAGCCGCCTCGGCCAGACTCACAAAGCCGGCATCATCGCCGCCCCAGCGCGCCGTGCCGGCAATCATCCGCGCGCCTGCAGCGTTCGTCTTGCCACCACCCACCGCCCCGGGCTTCTGGTGCGCCAGCTTATCCGCCGCCATCCTCTCACGACCCCGCTCCGCCCGCAGCGCCTTGATCATGTCCTGCACCTCACTCGACGAGAGCAGCGGCGTTCCGCAAAACGTGCACGGACCCAGCCCCTCCTTGACGCAAATCACCTTGCCGCACGACATGCAGTTGGGCGCCGCCGTCTGCAGCGGGTGCCGCGAGCCGACACAGTTGCACCGACGGGCCTTGACATCGTCTGTGCTGCCGCCTTGGCCAGAGAGCGTCGGGTTCGTGCTGATCTCGAGCGACCGGATGGCGGAATCAAAGTCGGCCAGCGTCGTCGATGCGCCGTGCATGGCCGTGCCGCCCGTTATGGCGACCTTGATGGTCGAGCCGGAAGATGCCGACGATGACGATGCTGCTCCTGTCTTGCTGGCCTTGGATTTGGGGGCGAGGGCGTCCTGGACCAGCGATCCGCCTGCTGAACGATGCTGCTGCTTAGGCCGCTGGGGCGAGGGCTGACGGGATGCTGTACGGGACGAAGGCTGTGATGATGGGCGGGATGAAGGTTGCGAGGAATTCAGTGGTGGCGGCGGTGCCAGAGAAGAAGATGCAGGGGTCGGCGTCGAAGCCTGAGCTGGCGATGCAGCACCACTCGCCGTACGACTGACCTGGCCGCTCTTCCGTCCAAGGTAGAAATCGTCGTCATCGTCGCCCTTTTTGTAGACCGTGCCCGATGGGGGTGCAAACTGTGTAACCTGCCGAGGGGCCGGGGTGTGCAACGCAGCCTTTTTCTTCTTTGGCCGCGGTTGGTGCTTGGGGACGGGTTCAATAGCCGCCGGGGGAGGGGAGGGGGTGTGTGTCTGGGCTGGTATGGCCGCTACTGACGAAGCGCTTCCTGCTGCCGGGTCATGTCTCCGGCTGTTAAAGGCCGCAACAAACTCAATGGCGGCCGGCGAATCGCCCAGCAAGTTGGAAAAGTGCTCGGCGGCTTCGGCCTTGGAGAGAGTGTTGCCATAGTCGAGGACCTGCTGGAGGGCGTCGTCGGGTAGGTCGATCAGTCGACCAAGCTGGGCTTTTGACATTGGGCCAGCTTGCGACGATGTTTGCTATGATATTATCAGTGTAGGCAGGAGAAGACGGAAAGATGGCGACATAGCAGACAACTGTGAAAGAAGCTCATACGGAGTACCCCCTCGTCAATGCTGGAGCTATGATACTTTGTCAGTGTTCGGCGATAAAAGTGGGTACCTGGGCCGCAGCGAACTGCTCGCCAGTGAGTCAAGCCAACATGCTGGCAAAGGGAAGCGCATGACACATCACGTGCAACAATCGCCCCCCCACACGCCAAAAACAAGCACTTGCGCCACTCTCTCCCCAAATCGACAAGTACCCACAAAATCTCCACAAGTGCCCATGTTGCCACATTGAGGCTTTCCTTCGCTGTGATTCCACTGATTCCACGGCGACCTCTCACCCCCCCTTTCAGCCTTTCCGTGTTGATCCCATCCCACCCCGACACGCCAGGGGGCTCGCCATCGAAAGACGACACCGCGACATCGCGACGAGCATCGACGAGCATCGACCATTGCATACATTGACACACGGCGTCTGTGTCTGTTGCAGTGAACCCTTGTGCTTTAGCTGCTTCGCGCAGCACGCTCATTGGCGAATTTTGCCAGGAGCTGTCATTCTGTATTACTTTTTCCGTTTCTCACCAAACGACATTTTGAAACCGATTTTCATCACTCCATCACCCCATCACCCCATCACCACCGCCCACCATGCCGCTCGTCGACAACGCGCAGATCCGTAGCGCGGAGCTGCTGGTGCCGCTGTCGGTGCACTACCACCTCTACGTGTGGCCGTTTGTGATTGCGTGGCCCATCTTCTTCTTCATCTTTCTCTCGCCGGAGCACTACGAGCAGCACATTGGCGCCCCCGAGTGGACGTTTGTCTGGGTCGGCTCGATCCTGACCGTGCAGAGTCTCATCTGGCTCAGCACCAACTGGAGCGTCAACATCAAGGCCCTCTTCACCGCGACACGCACCCGCTCTGTCGACGAGGCGCAGCTCATCAAGGTCGAGCCTGTGGCCAACGCCGGCGCCCCCGAGATCTGCCGCATTGACCGCGACCGCTTCGACGGCAAGACCATCACGTCCTTCCTCTTCCAGAAGCGCCGCTTCCTCTACAGCCCCGAGACCGGCAGCTTCGCCACGCTCGCCTACGATGTCGACGCCGACCCCAAGCCCACCATTGGCACGTTCCTGAGCTCGCGCGGCATCGCCTCGGCCGCCGACGCCGAGCGCATCGAGCAGCACTACGGCAAGAACACGTTTGACATCCCCGTCCCCACGTTCACCGAGCTCTTCCGCGAGCACGCCGTCGCGCCCTTCTTTGTCTTCCAGGTCTTCTGTGTCGGTCTGTGGATGCTCGACGAGTACTGGTACTACTCGCTCTTCACCCTCGTCATGCTCGTCGCCTTTGAGAGCACCGTCGTCTGGCAGCGCCAGCGCACCCTCAACGAGTTCCGCAGCATGAACATCAAGCCCTACGACATGTGGGTGTTCCGCTCCGGCCGCTGGGAGGAGGTCCCCTCTGACCACCTCCTGCCCGGTGACCTCGTCTCTGTTTCGCGCACCAAGGAGGACAGCGGCGTCGCCTGCGACATGCTGCTCATCGAGGGCACCGCCATCGTCAACGAGGCCATGCTCTCTGGCGAGAGTACCCCCCTGCTCAAGGATTCCATCCAGCTGCGCCCCTCCGACGCCCGCCTCGACCCCGAGGGCCTCGACAAGAACGCCTTCCTCTGGGGCGGCACCAAGGTCCTGCAGATCACTCACGGCAACCCCGACGACCCCAAGCCCAAGCTGGCCAACGGTGTGCCCCCTCCTCCGGACAAGGGCGCCATGGCCGTCGTCATCAAGACCGGCTTCGAGACCTCCCAGGGCAGCCTTGTTCGCACCATGATCTACTCCACCGAGCGCGTCTCCGCCAACAATGCCGAGGCTCTCTGGTTCATTCTGTTCCTGCTTGTCTTTGCCCTGGCGGCCTCGTGGTACGTCTGGGACGAGGGTGTCCGCAAGGACCGCAAGCGCTCCAAGCTCCTGCTCGACTGCGTCCTCATCGTCACCTCCGTCGTCCCTCCTGAGCTGCCCATGGAGCTCAGCTTGGCCGTCAACACCAGTCTTGCCGCCCTCGCCAAGTTTGCCATCTTCTGTACCGAGCCCTTCCGCATCCCTTTTGCCGGTCGCATCGACGTCGCCTGCTTTGACAAGACGGGCACTCTGACGGGCGAGGACCTGGTTGTCAAGGGTATTGCCGGTCTTGGTCTGCAGTCTGATGCTTCTGCTGCTTCTGGTAGTGACACTCCCCGTGAGGCCGATGGTGCGCACAGCCACATGACCCCTGTCGACGAGATTGGTCTGGAGACGACTCTGGTTCTGGCTACGGCTCACGCGCTCGTCAAGCTCGACGAGGGCGACGTTGTCGGCGACCCTATGGAAAAGGCTACGCTCGAGGCTCTCGGCTGGTCGCTCGGCCGCAACGACGTTCTCTCCAACAAGCCCGTCAAGCCCGCCAAGAACGGCAAGGAGGTGCCCAAGGACAACGGCATCACCGGCACCGTTCAGGTCAAGCGCCGCTTCCAGTTCTCGTCTGCCCTCAAGCGCATGAGCTCGGTGGCCACGGTGCACGCCCGCGACGCCAAGACGGACAAGCGCATCTCTGGCTCCTTTGTGGCCGTCAAGGGTGCGCCCGAGACGATTATGAAGATGCTCGTGACGGTCCCGGCCGACTACGAGGAGACGTACAAGTACTTTACCCGCACCGGCTCGCGTGTGCTCGCCCTGGCCTACAAGCAGCTGACGACCGAGAACGAGCTCGGCTCCGGCAAGATCAACGACCTGAAGCGCGAGAACGTCGAGTCGGCGCTGACGTTTGCTGGCTTCCTCGTGCTCCACTGCCCGCTCAAGGACGACGCCAAGGAGGCCGTGCAGATGCTCAACGAGAGCAGCCACCGCGTGGTCATGATCACGGGCGACAATCCGCTGACGGCTGTCCATGTGGCGCGCGAAGTCGAGATTGTGGACCGCG
Source organism: Intubia oerlemansii (assembly GCA_020002355.1). Lineage (NCBI taxonomy): Eukaryota > Fungi > Ascomycota > Sordariomycetes > Ophiostomatales > Ophiostomataceae > Intubia > Intubia oerlemansii. Next base: position 73,248 of record JAGKRZ010000053.1, read on the forward strand.
ATGTTTTGATTCTGGATGTGCCCGATCACGCTGCCGAGACGGCTGCGGGTGCTGGCAACAAGCAGCTCGTCTGGCACAGCGTTGACGACAAGGTGCACATCAAGGTGGACCCGACCAAGCCTCTGGACAAGGAAATCCTGGCCACCAAGGACCTCTGCGTGACGGGCTACGCCCTGGCGCAGTTCAAGGACCAGGTGGGCTGGCGCGACATTCTGCGCCACGCATGGGTGTATGCCCGCGTGTCGCCCAAGCAAAAGGAGGAGATCCTGCTCGGCCTCAAGGACATGGGATACTACACGCTGATGGCTGGTGATGGCACCAACGACGTGGGCGCGCTCAAGCAGGCGCACATTGGTGTAGCGCTGCTCAACGGCACGCAGGACGACCTGACGCGCATTGCTGAGCACACGCGCAACACGCGCATGAAGGACATGTACCAGAAGCAGGTCGACATGATGAAGCGCTGGAACCAGCCCGCCCCGCCCGTGCCCGTCCTGATTGCCCACCTGTACCCGCCCGGACCGAGCAACCCGAACCTGCCCAAGGCCATTGAGCGCGAGGCTAAGCGGAAGAACATGACCCCCGAGGAGTACGCCAAGGCGTATGTCCCCGAGGCCGAGGAGACGGTGACGTCGGCGGCCGCGCAGAAGCTTCTGAAGAACGACAACAAGAAGGAGAACAAGGCGCAGGCCAAGGCGGCCAGCCTGGCGGACACACTGACGAGCAGCATGATGGATGCCGAGCTGGACGAGAACGAACCGCCGACGCTCAAGCTCGGTGACGCCTCGGTGGCTGCGCCCTTCACGTCCAAGCTGCGCAACGTGATTGCCGTGCCCAACATTATCCGTCAGGGCCGCTGCACGCTGGTGGCGACGATTCAGATGTACAAGATTCTGGCGCTCAACTGTCTGATCTCGGCTTACAGTCTGAGTGTGCTGTACCTCGAGGGCATCAAGTTTGGCGACGGCCAGTACACCATCAGCGGCATGCTCATGAGCGTCTGCTTCCTGTCTATCTCGCGCGCGCGGTCGGTGGAGGGTCTCTCCAAGGAGCGCCCCCAGCCCAACATTTTCAACTTTTACATTATCGGGTCGATCCTGGGCCAGTTTGCTATTCACGTGGTGACGCTGATTTACGTCGCGCGTCTGTGCGACCGTCTGGACCCGCGCACGGGCGACATTGACCTGGAGGCCGAGTTCAAGCCCTCGCTGCTCAACAGCGCCGTGTACCTGCTGCAGCTGATCCAGCAGATCTCGACGTTTGCCGTCAACTACCAGGGCCGCCCCTTCCGCGAGTCGCTGTCGGAGAACCGCGGCATGTTTTACGGCATTGTCGGTGTCACGGCCATCGCCTTTTCGTGCAGCACCGAGTTCATCCCCGAGCTCAACTCGCAGATGCGTCTGGTGCCGTTTACCGACGAGTTCAAGTGGACCATGACGACGGTCATGATTGTCGACTATGCGGCTTGCTACCTGATTGAGATTGTGCTCAAGTTTTTGTTCTCGGACCTCAAGGCGCGCGACATTGCCGAGCGTCGGCCGGACCAGCTGGCGCGCGAGAAGAAGCGCAAGGCCGAGGAGGCCCAGGCCAAGATGGAGGCGGAGAACCGCGCGGCCGCTGAAAAGGTGGCCGAGTTTGAGCGCAAGCAGGCCGAGCGGGTGGCTGAGCTGGAGCGCAAGATTGCCTCTCGCCAGCAGCAGCAGCCGCAGCGCGTGGCAGCTTCTTCTTAAAAGAAAGAAGCTAGAGGGGAGAAATAGAGACATGGTGGTGGAAGGAGGGAACGAGAAGACGAAAGAGAGTGTGTGTGAAGGGAATGAGCACGGAATAGAGATGGAGAGGAAAATAAAAGAAAGGCAAAAGGAGAGAAGAGCCCGGGAAAGACGACAAAAAAGGGAAAACAAGAATATTATGAGAGGAACGGTTATGAGAGGAGGGAACATTAAAGTAATGGCGGATGTATATGTTTTTTTGGGACGATGGAGGGCTGTGCATAGACCTTTTTTTGTGTTAGGTTATCTGTCCCCCTTTTATTTTTTTGTTTTTCTGCGTTGTATATCTGAATCGCTAATATATCACTGCTCATTGGTAAAACGATAAAAGACGATGCATGAATCCTCACAAATGAAAGTGCTGGAAATTCTTTTGTTTTATTTTAGGGAGAAGTACATTCAAAGTCGTTCACGACAAAAGAAAGAGCCAGATAGAAGAAAAAAACTGACTACTTTAGTCGTAAACTCATTCTAGAGAGACATTTATTTGCCAGGGTTCTCAGCGACGAACTGGACGCCCTTGGCGATGTTCTTCTTCAGGTCAACGAAGCAGGCCTCGAGGAGGGCCTTCTCGGTGGCGTCAACCTCACCGACGGGCAGGATCTTGCCAACACCCTCGGGGCTGAGCTCGACCTTGGAGGAGAAGAACTCGATGCCCTGGTCCTTGTACAGGGGGCTCTCGACGAAAGTGGGCTCAACGACGCCCTGCTCGCCGTCGGCGGCGCGCAGGACCGAGTCGGCCATGCGTTCACCAGCCATGGCCATGGACAGGGTGGCAGAACCGGCACCGTCCTTGGCCTGGACGACCTCGTCACCACCGAACTGGACGCGCTTGACCAGGTCAGCGTTGCTGCTCAGCTTGGGGTGCTTGCTCTGGCTGAAGAGGGGGACGATGGTGACGCCCGAGTGGCCACCGACGACGGTGATCTGCTCGTCGGCGGGGTCGGTGCCCTCAATCTCGGAGACGAAGCGGCTGGCGCGGACAACGTCGAGGGTGGTGACACCAAAGAGGCGCTTGGGGTTGTAGACACCGGCGCGCTTGAAGACCTCCTTGACAATGGGGACGGTCGAGTTGACGGGGTTGGAGATGACCAGGACGTTGGCGTCGGGGGCCGACTCGGCAACAGCCTTGGCCAGGTCGCGGACGATGCTGGCGTTGGTGTTGAAGAGGTCGTCACGGGTCATGCCGGGCTTGCGGGGCACACCGGCGGGGATCAGGACGACCTTGGAGCCCTTGAGGGCAGCAGCCAGACCCGAGGGGGTAGGGTCGAAGCCCTTGACCGAGGACTTGGTGTTGACATGCGAGATGTCGGCAGCGACACCGGGGCCGCCGCGGATGTCGTACAGAGCAAGCTCCGAAACGCGGGGGTTGAGCTTGAGCAGCAGCGACAGCGGCTGGCCAATGCCACCGGCAGCGCCGAGGACGGTGACCTTGGAAAGCTAAAAGGGGAGTAGTGTTAGAGAGACTGTGTGGTTGTGCGACAGGAACGCGCAATTGTTGTGCTTGAGTGAATGGTGGCCATTGCCATTGAGGCAATTGAGGTGGATTTTTTTGTTTTGTTGGTGATATTGTATTTTTGTTGAGCAAAAAGGAGGGTGGGAGACCCTCGGTAAGCTCGGGGAGAAAAAGGAAGTCATGAGAGAGGACGGGGAAGGAACGATCTGGCCATTGCGACAAAGACAAAGGCACAAAGGGGGGAAGGAGCGAGTGACAACTTACGTCACGGGCAGAGGCCGAGAAGGCACGTCTCTGGATTCTGGCAGCAGCAAACATGGTGGGCGATTGTGATAAGGGGGGTTTGTGGTGGTTGAAGAAGAAAGAAGAGGAAAGAGAGAGAGAAATTGCTCAAGAACCGAGAGATGCAGCGAGAGATACAGTGAGAGGTGGGGGTGGGTTTGTGTGTGCTGGGTTGTACTCCGTACTGTCTTCGTAGAGCGTTTTGCCGCAGCGTGCGGTTGTGTGGTGCGCTGTCGGACAGGCGGAGTGGTGTGCCGAAGAGAGGGACCGGAGGGGAGGCAGTGGAAAAAAGGGCAAAACCGGCAACGTGGAAAAACGAGAGAGGACAAAAAAATACAGCCAAAAAAACAAGGCGGGGAGAACTCGGGAGTACCTCACGGGAGGGTGCGGTGTAGTGGGGTGAGGATGTACATGTACTCTGTACCTTTTTGCTGCATTGCACTTGCTGTGAAAATTGTGCAGCTTGCACCGAAGAGTGGGTCAGGGGTAAAGCACGTGAGCCAATGAGAAAAGATTATTGATTTCCAGCGTCGGGACCCACCGGAAGGTCCTAAAACCAATCACATAACAGGAAACCCGAGCTTTAACGTCGGCCGATCACGACGAGGCTGACGGTTGGCGTGGTCATGCAAGGTCCGCACGGCAGGTCAAAGGTCCCGAGAACTGATATCTTATTGGCAAGATATGTTTTAAGCATATTTGGGAGGCGAAGGCGTGAGATTTAGCTGTTCGTTTTGTGGCCAAAGAAGGAAATAGAGCGATAGGGCAAAAATGAGAGAGGGGGAAGGCATATAGAAGAGGCGGAGGACGGACGTAATATACCGAGACAGCTGGCAGGTTGTACAGATGTTATAACGCACTCCGTAAAGTATACAAGTACGTGTAAGAAGAATATGACGCAAGTATAACGCTGTATAAGTAGGAAGGTACGGAGTATATGCGCGAGCCCTGGCTGAAACATGTAAGCAACATGAATAGAAAGTGTAAATTCATACAAGACGGCGATTTATGTCGGAAAAAACAAAAAGTGACTGGCCAAAGCCGAAAATCTTAGAGGCAAAAGGACCCGGTTTAGGGAGCTTGCCCGTACCACATGGCAGATTGTGGTGTTTAGGGCTACAATGAAGGCCGCTCGGGGTGTCTGCAGAGCCCGGCTCGGAATGGAATTATAGCATTAAATCCACCGCAGACCTGCCACCGACTTCCAAAGATATATCGTACCTATAAGACCGATGCATTGCCCGGCCATTTGCTTCTTTTTTGTCTTTGTAGGGATCCTTTTTTCATTGCTTTTTTCATTGCCCTTTTTTTCATGACCTCTCTCGCCAGAGCCATCAGGCTTACGTCTCGTCGTTCACATTCTTCCACCTCTTCAAACGTCAAGATGCCTTCCACCATTTCGCGTGCGGTCACACAGTTCTTCCCGTCCAAACCCGCCTATGTCGAAAAGGATATACCCGACCAGACGGGCCGCGTGCATCTTCTGACGGGCGGCACGGGCGGCATTGGCAAGGAGGCCGTGCGCATGCTGTACAGCCGCAACGCCACGGTCTATGTGACGGCACGGTCGATGGAGCGCATGCAGCCCGCGCTCGATGATATCTACAAGGCAGTGCCCAAGTCCAAGGGCAAGATCGTGGTGCTGCCTCTGGAGCTGGGCGACCTGCGCAGCGTCAAGCAAGTTGCGGACTCGTTCCTGGCGCAGGAGTCGCAGCTGCACGTGCTGTACAACAACGCGGGCGCCATGGGCGGCGGTGACGACGGCGCCAAGACAGGCGACGAGATCCGGCGGACGACGCAGGGCCACGATCTGATGCTCGGCGTCAACTGCGTGGCCGCGCTGATGCTGGCGCACCTGCTGACGCCGACGCTGCAGAAGACGGCCCAGACATCCTCGGACGTGCGTGTCGTATGGGTGTCGTCGTATGCGGCCGAGATCAATGCGCAGCCAAAGGTCGCCATCCCCCTCGACAACCTCGACTACCGCAAAGGCAAGCCGCCGTCGGCCACGGACCGCTACGCCCTCAGCAAGGCCGGAGTGTGGGCGCTCGGCGTCGAGTACGCCAACCGCCAGCGCGCTGCCGGCATCATCAGCGTGCCCCTGAACCCTGGCAACCTGGCAACCGACCTCTACCGCGACAAGGGCTTCGTGTTCCGCGCCCTGACCGGCCCGGTGCTTTACCCCATCATCAACGGTGCCTATACCATTATCTTCGCCGGCACGTCGCCGGACATCACGCGCAAGGACAGCGGTTGCTGGGGTAAGTGAAGAACAGACGTTTGATAACATATAGACAGTTGAGGATTGTTTGCTAACCAGCCTTTCAGTCATTCCCTTTGGCCGAAAGTACCCCGTGAGAGAGGACCTCGTCAGTTCCACCAAGTCCGTCGCTGAGGGCGGCACTGGCGGCTGCAGCAATTTCTATGACTGGACCGAGGCTCAGTTCAAGAACTATCTGTAGGGGTGTCTGAGTCTTTTTGTTTTCGTCTCGGTTGTATTGTACTGCTGTTTTGCGTTCCTCGTTGGTTATCGCATGTTGGCTCTTTGCATTCTCGTCTTTCCTTTTTTTTATTGATCCTTCCCGTTTCGGCCACATATCAGCTTGTCTGCCCGCTTGAATTAATATATATCAGATTCCATCCACGTGACAGCCGCTCCTTCTGTGTTAATGGCCGTGTTGCCTCTGCACCTTCCCGATGCGAAATGCGCTCCTTCCTAGAACAGCTCTTGCAGCGTTTTTTTCTTGTTTTTCTTGGAAAAAGTTGGCAGCAAACAGCTTCACACTTTACGGACATCATCGTCGCACATTTTCCCGCCATCCTACGACCCTAGCATAAACCCCCTGCTCCTGTGCTTCTTTTCCCTCGTGTTGATATCCCTTCATCATGAGATCCGTTCTCATCACAGCCTTTGGCTGTGCCGCTGCTAGTCTCGCGCTACCCACCGCCAGAGACATTCCTGCTGGCTGGCAGCTCACTGGCCCAGCCCCTAGCGATGCTTCTCTCAATATCTCCATTGCTTTGACGCAGCCTCGCCTGGCTGATCTTGCCGACCGCCTGCTCGCGGCCACCAGCCAGCCACCCCACTACCGTGCTCCCCTGAGCCGCGACGAGCTCGCAGAGTACCAGCAGCCCAGCGAAGACGCTGCACCCCGCGTCCTCAAATGGCTGGCTGACAACGGAGTCGAGAATGCTCGCGTTGATGGGACATGGGTCAAGGCCACCGTCCCGGCCGAGTCTCTAGCCAATCTCTTTTCCACAGACGTTGGTCTCTACGCGTTCCATGACAGCGGCCGCTCAGATCGCGTTGTGCGTGCACCGGACCATACCATTCCCCCAGAGGTCTCTGATGTTGTCGACTTTGTCCATCCACTCGACAACTTTCTGCCGCCCAAGAGACAGCAGCGTCACTCGTCTTCGTCGTCCACGCAGGTCAGCCGGCGTCAAGAAGGAGCGGGCGTCGTCACGCCAGACGGCATCCGGCAGACGTACCAGTGGCCCGTACCACCTCCAGAAATGCAAAACGTCCGGCTGGGCATTGCCGGTTTCCTCGAAGAAGTGCCCAACGCGACCGACACGCGCGTCTTCCTCGCAAAGTACGCACCCAACCTGCCGCCGGGGTACAAGGCTCGTCTGGTCAAGATTGACGGCAGCAACGAGAGCGCCAATACCCCGCCGCCCAACCCCAACGAGCCCGGAGTCGGCATCGAGGCCGCGCTCGACGTCCAGTACGCCATGGCCCTCGGCTTCCCTGCCGACGTCACGTACTACAGCACCAGCGGCCGAGGTCCTGCCGACGACAGCCAGCAAGTGGCGTCGGCCAACAACGAGCCGTACATGGCCATGATCGAGTACCTGCTCGACGTGGACGATGACAAGGTCCCTCACGTCCTCTCCATCTCGTATGCAGACGACGAGTATACCGTCCCGCCGCGCTATGCTCTGCACGTCTGCAGCCTGTTCCTGCAGCTAGCCGCACGGGGCACCACCGTGGTCGCCAGCACCGGCGACGGCGGTGCGGCCGGCACGCGGCCCAGCGAGTGTCTCATTGACGGCCGCCGCGCCTACGTGCCCACCTTCCCCGCCTCGTGCCCCTGGATCACGGCCGTTGGCGCCACCGACGACCTGCTCGGCAGCCGCGTCGCAGACTACAGCAGCGGTGGGTTCAGCAACCGCGAGATCATTCCGTCGTGGCAGGAGTCCGCCATCCGCCACTACCTCGCCAACTTCTCATCGCCCGCCGCCTTCAACCGCAACGGCCGCGCCGTGCCTGACTTGGCAGCTATCGGCTCGCGCTTCTCTGTCATCTTTGACGGCACCACGCGTCTCGTCTTTGGCACGAGCGCCAGCACGCCCACAATGGCAGCAGCACTGGCCGTCGTCAATGCGTACCGTCTTCGCGACCACAAGCCGCCGCTCGGCTGGCTGAACCCCATGCTGTACAGCCACAAGGTGCGCTCGGCCATGAAACTGTACGACACTGTCGAGGGCATCAGCCAAGGGTGCACCGGCGTCAACATCACGGGATGGCCAGCGGCTCCAGGCTGGGATGCAGTAACGGGTCTGGGTGTGCCGCGACACATGCCGGCGTTTGTCGAGGCGCTGATGGGGGCCGACGAGGACGGTTGGTGAAGAGGGAATAAGAGGAGGATACGGAGTAGATGTCGGCGATCAGGTACAATGGTACATGTTTGTTGACATGTGTGGGGTTTAGTAACACGTCATTGGTCAGTTGGCCGGCACAGAAAACATCACCACCTTATGACCTCGTCACCGGTAAATCAGCATCAAATTATACAATATTCCTAGAAACAGACTTTTTTTGAAACTTCTCGTCTCAAACTCTTGCATTTCATTGATTTTGGTCCAGTTCAAGGGCATGTTGTCGATTGCACATAAATGCGAGCCGTTGACGAATGTGTCTGTGATTGGCGAAAGGTTGACGTTTTGTGGATCCTCCCGACACGTGAAGAGGCGCGACGCTCTTTCCTGTTTGGGCATTTGGTGACAACCCTGGGACGCGCTGACTTTCTTTGGGGGAGGAATTTTGAGGTCTATATCCAGTCTTCAGCATCGCGAGCCATCGTCCATTGCCCGCTGTTCTCGCGCGCACGCGTGCTTTTTTCGTTCCTTTTTTGCATTTCCGTTGCATCATGTCGTCCAGCATTTGAACTCTATATCTTGCATCAATATCATTTTACAACATCTTTACAGCATTCTTTACGCGCCAGGCCATGTGCTGACAGCATCTTCTTTTCTTTGACGCGTCTCGACTCATTGGACTCGATTGGACTCGACCGGAGCTCGAACTTTGCATCATTTATTTCTATTATTTTTTATTTTTGTCACGGCGACGGCCCTTGCCGCCGCTGCGATGCCGACCGAACACGTCCTTCCCTCGTCGGCCGCTCTGAAGGACATTGCCGACAACCTCGGACGCGCCAAAAAGGTGCTGGTCATTACCGGCGCCGGTATCAGCACAAACTCGGGCATTCCAGTATGTCAGAAGCTATGGGGTGAGGGTGTGTATGGTAGATATGTACTGACCGGCAGGACTTTCGGTCAAAGAATGGCCTCTACTCGCTGATCCAGGCGCAGTTTGAAGCGGCCGAGAAGGCGAGGCAAGAGGAGGGGGAGGAAGAGAAGAAGGAGGAAAAGAAGGAAGGAAAGAAGGAGGAAAAGAAGGAGGAGGAAAGAAGGAGAAAAGAGGATGTGCGCCCTCCCAAGCGTCGTCGAGTATCAGCGCCTGTTCGAGCACCCGTTCGACGAAGCCCGCGACTCTCTTTGCCGGCCACACCCGACATGCACGACTCGGACTCGGACTCGATCGTTGTTCTGCCGGCTCTCGACCCTAAAAAGGCCGCTCAGCCGCTGAAAAGATGGATGCGAAGTCAACAAGAGGAGGCGGAGGAGGATGAGGAGGAGGAGGACGAGGAAGAAGAAGAAGCGGAGAACGACGACGGGGACGACGACAACGACGAAGAAGCAGGGGACGATTCACGACCACCGGCACTTTCCACACAGTCGTCCTTTTCGAGCACGCGCAGTCTGCCGTCCATGAAAGGCCGCGACCTCTTTGACGCCTCCATCTGGGCCGATCCCATCAAGACATCGGTCTTTTATGCCTTTGCCACGTCGCTGCGGCTAAAGGCCAGGGACGTCATGCCGACACGCACGCACCACTTTATCTCGCAGCTGCGCGACACCAACAAGCTCGTGCGCTGCTACACGCAAAACATTGACGAGATTGAGGCCAAGGTCGGCCTTAGTACAAGTCTTGTCCTGGGGCCGGGCAAGAAGGGGCGTTTCCGGCAGGACAAGGCAGACAAGACAGACAAGACGGAAAAGGCAGAGAAGATGGACGACATCGGACAGTGTGGACGCCCCGGCGGTGTTGAGTGTGTCTTCTTGCACGGCTCGCTGCGCCTGCTGCGGTGCTTCCGCTGCGGCCACACGACACCGTGGGACGAGGAGGGCCGCGAGACAGAGACGCTGGCGGGCCGGCAGCCGAGCTGTCCGCAGTGCGCGGGCGCCACGGCCGCGCGCGAGGGTCGTGGCAAGCGGGCGCTGGCCGTCGGCAAGCTTCGGCCGGACATTGTCCTGTACGGCGAGGAGCACCCCAACGCGCACCTGATTGCGCCGATTGTGCAGCACGATATCTCGCTGGCGCCCGACATGCTGCTAATTCTGGGCACGAGTCTCAAGGTGCACGGTCTGAAAGTGCTGGTGCGCGAGTTTTCCAAGGCGGTGCACATGCGAGGCGGCAAGGTAGTGCTGGTCAACTATACGAAGCCGCCGGAGAGCGTGTGGTGCGATGTGATTGACTACTGGGTGCAGTGGGACTGCGATGCGTGGGTGGAGGATCTCGACGAGAAGAAGCGGCAGGCGGAGCGGCAGGCGGAGCGGCAAGCTGAGGAGGCGGAGGAGAAGCGCAAGGTGGATGCTGCGGAGAAGGAGCGGAGACGAGCCGAGGCCGAGGCCAAGGCCGCTGAGCGAGAGCGACGGAGGGCTGAGGCGGCCTTGGATAAGGAGAACCGAGTGGCGGCGGCAAGGGAGAAGAAGGAGAGGAAAGAGAGGGAGAGGAGGGAGAAGAAGGAGTTGAGGGAGATGAAGCAGATGACGGAGAGGAGGAAGCCAGGACCAAAAGGGCCGCGGAAGAAGAGTGCACTGGCACCTCTGGATATTAATAGCCAGATGCCGCTGCCAATAGCGCCGCCCATTCAGACGGCACAATCAATGGCAGCAGCTACTCATCCCATGTCGGTGAGCTCCATTATTATCTGGCAGGAGCCCGAGACGCAAGAGACGCCCAAGTCGGATGCCGCACAAGGGCCCGATGTGGCAGCAGCGAGCCAGAAACCGAAGCCCAAGTCAAAACTGCAGCCAAGAACGACATCGAAATCCAAATCAAAACCACGACACTCGGCACCGGCCGCGCTGCAGATCATCCTGCCTTCCATGTCGCCATCAAAGTCACCAAAGCCTTCTGTCGCTGGCGACTCTAACGAGTCTACAGAGGACAGGGGCTCGCCATCGGACGCAACAGACTATTCTATCAAGACAGCCGTCAAGGCAAATGCGCGCGCGCGCAAGCCCAAGCAGGCGTTTGGGGAGAGCAAGTCTGTCAAGACGGTCCGCCGCCGACGCAAGACGACGTCGGCCATGCCCGATGGAGGTGATAACGCCGAGACCGCTGGAGTCCGAGAATGCATTGTCGTGCAAGACGAGGCTTCGTCCAGATCGGCGTGGTCGGGGACGGACGCGCTGGTCCGGCAGCTGACCAGAGAGTTTGCTGCCTGCTCCGAGGTGTCGAAGCCAGGACCGGCGGTGCCCCCTTCTCAGCCAGAGAAGCATGTTGCGTCCGTTCAGCCTGTCCATCCTGTCCAGCCTGTCCATCCTGTCCAGCCTGTCCATCCTGTCCAGCCTGTCCATCCTGTCCAGCCTGTCCATCCTGTCCAGCCTGTCCATCCTGTCCAGCCTGTCCATCCTGTCCAGCCTGTCCATCCTGTCCAGCCAGTTGAGCCACCGCCACCACCACCCGCTGTCATTGCGCCTCGTCCGACTCTCCCGCCGCTGTCTGAGCTTTTGCCATCGCAATTCTACGCGGCCAAGCCAGCCTATCATCAGAATCACTTTCACCACTCTCACCATGTCCCTCAGCGCCTTGAACATCCTGAACATGCAAGGTTTCAGCCATTCCCGGAATGGAGCGAATGGAGCTGTACGGAACAGCTGAGGTCTGAAGCGCGGCAAGTCGCTTGGGGTTTTGATACAAAGTGAGGCGTTGAAGAAATGAGAGGGGTCGGTGAGAAAAAGACGATGCTTTTACTCTGCATGGAGGTGGTCTGTTTTGTCGAGTACTTACCAGACGGAGATCGCGGGGACCATGGAGCACAGAGGCATTGACAGTCATGGAACCCTGGGCGGCATCCCGCAGGGGGAGGCTGTTGGTCACGTTGGACGACATGACTAGATCT